>PVHP010039549.1:0-16348 GCA_004024765.1 Zapus hudsonius | reverse complement strand
GAAAACGATGGCATGAGCAGAGGGCTGGACATCACCTCTGCCACAGCACTGCAAACAGTGGCAGGAAGGTGTGCCAAATACTGGCAAGGGGAAGCTGGCTTATAACCCCATAAGCCTGCCCCCAACAACACAGCTTCATCGAGGTTGTAAAACCCAAACTGCCATCAGCTGAGGATCAATCTATCAGAACACATTCAATCGTTTGTGGGGGACACCTGTATCAAACCATGACAACATGTATGTACTTTTTTCTGGTGCTTTTTTTTTTTCGATTCCACACCCCAGTATCCTAACAGCAGTTAGGGTTACTTCTTCAGAGGGGGGATTGTGACAGTTTCAGGAAAGCTCCATAGACCCCCCTCCCCTTGAGTGGGAGGGAGGTGTCTAGCTAGAGCTCAAACCTAGGAGCTAAAACTGATTGGTCAGGTATGAGCCAACCACCTGTCTCCCTGCCCACCTGGGGCAGGAAATACTTACCAGATAATTCTCTTCTTCCACATGGGTCCTAAAAGAAGGACCTCTGACTCTCTAAGGACCAGTAAGGTCTCCCCATTCCAATACCACAAGACTGTGGTGAGGGACTGGATTTCTCCTCCACATGAACCTTTCCTTTTCATGAACTTTCCTTTTCCTGCTTGGTTAGCTGAACAGCATAGATTTTGTTAAAACCTCTCCCATGTGTTCTCCCCACACTGGTGGCCGGACATGATGGTTGGGCTGCTCCCCCTATCCCATTCCCAATTCCCCTAAACTGACTCTAATCTAGAATAAACGTGTGTGGTAAGAAAATACTCTGTCAAAGTTGTCCACTTTATCGGCATTCTGAGACACGAACTCTGGGGAAGTGCAGCGGTGAAGCCCTGGGTGTTTACCCGCTGTGCCCAGTTCTGCTCCGGGACCTTACAGAGAAGTGGTATTACACAGGAAGGAACACAGTCCACCCCTCGGTGCCTATGTCTGAGGCTGCTCTTAGAATTCCAGAGAGTGACTAACAGCGTCTGTGCTGGTCAGGGAGGTATCAAGAAGAATGTAAGAGAAAGAGGAGTGCTTTGGAATGTTGTATTCCTGACCACATAGCAGCTGCCATGACCTGCATAGTACTGGGGCTGTCAACATGTCATGGATGACTCCTATTGCCATATTGTAGAGGAACCCTGCAGAGAATGATGGGATGAACAAGGGACCCACAGCCACAGCCATTCAATCAACACAGGATAAGCCAGTGAGACAGAAACCAATGATTTTTGACACAAAGACCCCTAAGCTCACAACATTAAAGCAGCCTTAATACTCATCCACCACGACTCAGGGAACTGAGCAGAAGAGGGGGCAGAAAGATTGTGAGAGCCGTGGTGGGGGAGACTATCCAGAGGCATGGCACCCCTCAGTAACAACATACTAGGGCCAGGAGAACCTGGCTGAATACTAGGCTATCCATGGTCCCCTGTCACAAGAACTGATCCAGAAGACCCACGGAGGAGGATATCCAACTGATTGGGGATGGGGGAGCAGGGGCATTGGGGAATTGGGGATAACAACTCACTCTTTGCCCACTAAATGATGTAACTCATGGACAATAAAAAAAACATGTCATGGATGATGAAGGAGGCAAAAATAGACATCAAAATAATAGAGGGACTGGTTGGAGGGAGAAACAGGCTCAGTAGAAGGTTTATAGGGAGAATTGAGGGCGAGAGAGAGAGAAAGAGAGAGAGAGAGGAGAGAGAGAGAGAGGAGGAAACTGATCAAACATCTTTCACATATGTAAAAGTTGTTAATAAAAACTTTAAAAAAATGACACTAGTTCATGTGACCACAAAATCCACGATACCCACCTGAGGGCTAATGACTGAGAGACAAAACACAACACCAAGCAGGTTAAAGGGCAGAAGTTGGAAGAGAGTTATTTTAAGACTGTGCTATGTTCAGTTCTGCTCATTTTCTGGTTTGGTTTTGTATTTTTGAGGTAGGGTCTCACTCTAGCCCAGGCTGTCCTGGAATTCACTCTGTAGCTCCAGGCTGATCTCGAACTCATAGTCATCCTACCTCAGCCTCCTGAGTGCTGGAACCACCACCTCCTTCAAATTCCAGTTTTCAATAAATTGCCTACCCATCGCAGTGAGGATAATAACCATATCTAATTAATGAGCTCTTAATTAGCAACCACAATTGTTGATTAAGCACTTCAACAAATGACTGTGTCACTCAGTCACTTATTGATTCATTCCACAAATACTGATCTCCATATAGCACAGACTTCACTCTGCAAAGCACTTGGAATGTAACTATGAGCCCCAAGGAACCTGGCCGACTTCACTCCTGGGGGATGCAGACGGGGTTAGGAGCAAAATTTGAAATAACTGTCTCTAGAGGAAGCACACTATCTCAAGAACCCCAGAGAAAACAACCTAATGAAAGGCACAAAGAATGTATTTTATCTGATCTTATACAAGAAGATTCAGATGTGCTCTGAGTAAGTTAATGAACTCCTTGTCATGCTGTCTCTAAAACACACACCAAGGACGTGTGTTTTCCCCTCTCTGGTCTTCAGTTTCCCTCCTGATCAGAAGTGTTCTTGGGATTTTCTCTAAGGGTTTTGTTGCTGCTGGGCTGTTTTCTAGTGTTCATGACCCAAGAAGACATTTCTAGGTTCAATGTGTTAATACATGGAAACACTGGAGGGCAGGAAAGCTACATGTATGAAAACGTGGGCTCTATGCCAGTGAGACTCTGTAAACGACAGTCTGCTTCCTGCCTAGATGGGTTCTGCTCTGACTAGCAAGCAGGGAGATTCCTCATCCCTTACATCTCTTACCTGAGTCAAGTTCACAACCACTTTCCTGCCCTTGGTCCTCACTGTTTCCATGACTGAAACTTAGAACTACTGCGGAGGAAATAAAAATATTTGAAGCTGGGCAATCCTAGGCATGAGTCTTTTGTGTCTGGTCAAAGCCCCCTCCAATTTAATTCACCAATGAATGGAGTCAGAAAGGAAATAAGCAGACTTGTATATTGCACATGAGATATTTATTTGCATTCAAGGGGTAGGGAGAGAGCACAGAGTAAAAGCATGCTCAGCTGATGTCTGACAGCCTGCATCCTGCTGGCGACCTTGGTGTAATTCTGGGAGCTTGCACAGGTACGTTCTCTCTCTATTGAAAAGCAGAGAATGCAGGGCACACATCAGACACAGGAGAAATGATTTTTCTTTAAACATAAGAGATCCTAAGACATGAGCTGATGTGATAAGCAGGTCCTTCAATCCTGAAGCCTTAGCTACTCAGTGGGTACATAGATAGATATGAAGCCCAGAAAGGGGGGTTTTGGAAACATCCCATCATACCCAGCCTATGCCAGAGCTTTCTCTGTAGTCTTGGTCTTAAGAGGCTAATTCCTTACACTGGAACTCCAGGTTTAGTGAGTGATGGACACCCACTGTTTTCAGTCCACTCAAACCCAGAATGCTGCAAGTTCTGGCAAGCTATGATCCTGAGACCTAGAAAATAATCACACCCAAAGGGTTCTGTTTATAATAAGCCATTTCTTTCATTGGGAGAGGTTGCCAGGCTTTTGAGCTACTATACCTCTGTTTGCCAATTAAGGTCTTAAAGCCAATGTAACGTTTCTAGCCTGTGTCTTCCCAAGGAAATCTGGTTTTGGTCGATCCTGTTAGTAAAGATGAGCTTTACAGCAAGTTCAGATCAATGAGGGAACTGCAAAGAAAGTAATCGATATCTTGTGTTCGTTATGAGTCAGGTAGCAAGGATGCTACTTTGGGCATATGGCTTTATTTAGTCCCCAGAAGCAGCCTTATAGATTCCAGTTATATAGATGCAAAAACACAGTCTCAAAAATAAGCCAACAATGACGCTTCTAAATTTTGAAATTTTTAAAATTTATTTAGGAGATTTTATTTATTTAGGAGAGAGAGCGTGCACGCACACCAGGGCCTTCAGCCCCTGCAAACGGACTCCAGATTCATGCTTTGATTCACCGTTTTGTGCATCTGGCTTTAAGTGGGTACAGGGGAATCAAACTTGGGTCGTTAGGCTTTGTTAACTGAGCCATCTCTCCAGCCCCTGAGAAATTTTAAGATGCAAAACCAAATTGGTTTTGTTTTGTTTTGCTTTGTGGTACTGGAGGTGAAACCCAGGGCCTTGTGCATACTAGACAAGCACTCTAGTGCTGAGCTACATCCCAGGACATGTTTGATTTTAACATCTTGTTTTGTTTTCTTTGTCTTGCTCTTCAAGGCGGGGCCTCACACCAACATAGACTGACTTAGAACTCACTCTGGAGCCCCAGACTGGCCTCAAACTCAAGATCCTCCTATCCCAGCCTCCCAAATGCTGGCATTAAAGGCGTGTCCTACCACACCCAGCTTGATTTTCCTGTCTTCTTTTCTCTGAATAGACCAAAGTTCTTGACTGTATGAGTTAGATATTAAACTATGGGTCACCCAAAGCAGGACAATCAGGCAGATCCGAGGACATCTCCCTGTTGACTGGAGCTGAAGGCTCTTCTATATTAATTCAGGTCATCAGTGTTGTGTGCAGAAGCAGGGGGCAGGCTGATTTACCAGTCAGCGCTGGTACTGATGATGCGTGACACCCTGTGCTTTATGGAGCAGGTTATAGGCACATCTTGTTCATTTTCTCACAGCTATCAAACAGAACAGGGAGATCTGGTGCTGCTAATAGTTGAATGAACTTTTATGTAATTGGATATTACTTGATAATTTTCCAGAAGAAAGAAAATACAAAAATACAAAGCCTGGTATAGTTTCCCTGTGTTCAGTTGGGAAAATTTGGGCTCATAAAACTGAATTTTGTCATTGATGGGAGAAAGCACTTGATAAGTGAAGGCGTCTTTGAATGTTGGTCTTGGAGAAGAATAAATAGCCATGTTGGGCAATGCTGGGGCACTCTGGGGGAAGGCTCTCTTTGCTGGCAGGTGTCTGGGAGACACAGCAATATCATAAAATAAGAGCTCTTGTATGTGTGCTTTTCACGAATCCATTTAGCCCAATAAAGAATAAAACCAAGCCTTAGGGATGTACACTTGAGCTGTAGGTGGGCACCGGGCCTCTACTGATTATAAGCTTTGTGCTACCTCATTACAAGTGTGACTAAACACAGGTACTGTTCCTGGACTTTGCATTGCTTTGGTAGATATGCATGTATCTCCAATGGTATTTAAACTTTTTATTTATTTATTTGCAAGCATAGAGAGATAGAAGAGAGACAGAGAGAGTGGACACACCAGGGCCTCCAACCTTGCGAACAAACTCTAGATGCATGCACCACTTTGTGCATCTGGCTTTGCGTGGGTACTGGGGAATCAAACTTGGGTTATTAGGTTCTGCAAGCAAGTGCCTTAACTGCTGAGCCATCTCTCCAGCCTCATGGGTTTAAACTTTATTTTCCAGGTTACTAATGAAGTTGAGTACCTCTAGCTGTCCCATCAAAATGCCTGAAGTGGAGGAGAAAATGAACCAAGTTGTACTGTACCATTATCTTCCTCTGGCTCCAGCACAGAGGATGGGCTGAGTGGAACCCAGCTCCGACCCTCTTATCCAAAGGGAACGACAGCACGTGGGACAGTGGAGGTGAGAACATTGGGGGACAGCTGAGAACAGTGCTTCCAACTCCCCGGAATCATCAAAATCCTAAGTTTTACATAAGGTACTTTTATACAGCATTTTAAGTAAAAATGCTGAAAGTTCTCTACCACAGAGAAACTTGCATATCTGTGTTCATTGTTGCTATTTACATAGCTAAGAATTGGAATAATTCTTTATATAGTACTTAGAATTATGAAGGGTATCTGAAAATTTTGCTAATAAGCAAGAATGAGTAAGAAGAATAAGGAAATGTAAGTTCTGTGTTTTTACAAAGAACTGGCGCCTATAATAATATCCAAACACTGGAGATGTCAGAGAGCATTATTGGATAGGATTCCAATAATGCTGTTTTCAGATCTCCTTGCAAGATTAATGACACTACACAGAATCATGTCAAAATTGCTAATTTTGTATGCAAAGGCTGTTCCTGGAGCACCACTGTAGGATTTGGATAGAACATACTGTGTGCATAAACTCACTGATACTCACTTTGTTCACTGTTAGCACAGCCTGGGTGGGAGGTTCCCACACTCACAGGGCAGTCTTCACAAGGACAGCTGCCAGATGGGGTACTGATTGTCTTCAGGCTGATGTCTGGATCCCTGGAAATGCCCACCTTAACCTTGCCCTCCCCTGTCAAATCTTCCTGTTCTTGTTTTCAATGTGAAACAAAACCCCCATACAACACAGCTGTACCACTCCTGGGTATATACACTAAGGACTCCATCCTCTACCACAGAGAAATTTGCACGTCCATGTTGATTGCAGCTCTGGTTCCAATAGCTAAGAATTGGAATCAGCCTGGATGCCCATCAGCAACTGAATAATGAAAATGTGCTAATAGATGCAATGGGATTCCACTCAGTAGTACAGAAAATGAAGTTATGAAAAGTGCAGGAAAATACATGGATCTGGAGAGTCCATCTAGTAAGTAAAGTCATGAAAGCTCAGAAAGTCCAAGACCACACACTCTCTGGGATATGCAGAGCCTGCCTGGAATGTCCATAGCTGTGTCTCTAAAGGTGGACTGTACAGGAGCGAGTATAAAGAGATGGACTGGAAGGTGGGTGCGGGAAGGGTAAAGTGGGAGGGGAATGACAGGAGAGGACCCTTGGGGAGAGGAGGGTGGATAAGAATTAGGCTAAAACAAATTGTTATGGAAAATGCCACAATGAATGAAAACTATATCTCTGTATACCAACTAAAACTTTTAAATTAAATTTTTTTATGTTTCTATATATTTGCTAGGAGAAAGAGAGGGAGAAGGAAGAGAGGGAGAAGAAAGAGAGAGAGAGAGAGAGAGAGAGAGAGAGAGAGAGAGAGAGAGAGAGAGAGAGAGAGAGAGAGAGAGAGAGAGAGAGAGAGAACCTGGGGCCTGTGCAAAACTCCAAATACATGTGCCATTCTGGGTCATTAGGCTTTGCAGGCAAGAACCTTAACCACTGAGATATCTTTCCAGCCTAAATTAAAAAAATATCTTAATCACATGAGTTACTCCTAATGATTGGTTTGTTGGCAACTTACAAGCCAAACGTCTCATATGGAAGTATACAAGATAGGATTCAAATAAAAACATCAACACAAAAATAAGATGAATTGATTGATGAGAAGTAAATAAAATCTGATTATCTCAATACCAAACTTCCCAAAGTCACCAAGTAATCTCAGTTCTTTGATTTGGTTCTCAATGCAGTCAGGTTTTCCTCACAGTGCTCTGGAGGAAAGCGGCAACTAGATGTTGATCGTCTACCTGTTGTCTTATGGTCCTGGTAGAACTGCTGATAACACAACCCTCTCCAATCTTTATCCAGTCTTACAGCATGTACATTACCTAGGAATGTGTTAGATTAGTAACGATGAAGTCTGCCCCTGAGCTGCGAAGACATTTTGCTGTTTTTCCATGTGTGTATTAGGGAATTAATCAGCTCTCAGTGTGCTTGGCACCCCTTCATTCTGGTGCATCTGCCATGGTTTTCCCCCCAGGGGATTATTTTTTGAGATTGTAAAGGAATAAAGAGACTGAGAGGAAAATAAACACTATAGAGAGGCAGACGAATTCAGTGTTCTAGAAGGAGCATAAAGAACCCTAGCTATTTATAGATATCTAAATAAATAGCTTTCTTAAATTGGAAGAGACACTTCTAAAGAGTCTATTTTAAAAAAATAGGATAAGAGCATGATAGAGAAGTGGAGAGGAGTAATCTGAGGTTTGCTCCTTGGAAGGAAATCAGAATTATTACAATAATCAGAATCATCTCACTATCACATGTATCCAAATTATTAAAAGTTATTTGAAACTGGGTTAATCCCAGCACTCGGGAGGCAGAGGTAGTAGGATCTCGGTGAGTTTGAGGCCACTCTGAAACTACATAGTAAATTCCAGGTCAGCTTAAGTTAGATCAAGGCCCTTCCTCAAAAAACAAACCAACAAAAAAGGTATTTGAAGAGGTAGATGGCAGATATTATGAAAAGATTTTTTTAAGTAGGGATAAAACCAATAAACTGATTGGTTAGATGGTGGATTGCAGAACTGAAGATAATTCTGGGAAAGTATTTGTGGCTAAAGAAACTGGAAGAGCTTCTGTTGTGTGCTAAGAACAACACATTGTGTGCTGGAGGAACTGGAAAATACTTAATTGTATCCTGTTGATTTTCAAAGTATCACTCCATTGTTGACTAAGCCAGAATTACAAGATATTAATCAGATCAATCACGTGAACCACCTAACTCCCCTGTGGATAAGGAGGAAATGGGGTATACTCTTTGAGGGCAAGCATGAGTCCCTCATAGCCCCGGGGAGGGAGGATGCTAAATCTAGCTAAAACGTTGAAGAGCAGATGGGTCAGCAGGCAATGCATCTAGGCAGCCACTGGGGGGCGATGAAGGACCGAGCTGGAATTTGACAGCTCAAGTTGGAGATGGACTTGAGCCAGGGAGAACCTCGCAGGGGAAAGGCTCTCTCCGGAGGCTAGCAGAGGGCCCCTTCCAACTCCCCTCACTTGTAAGGCCTCCAATCACCTCAGGGGTGCCTCTCGGGCACCCAGTCCTTCCAACTGCATATCCTCTTCATGTTCAGTGCTGGCCTGAACTTGAGGACAGCCAGTTTAAACCTGGCACATACTCCAATCAGCATAGGAAAGGAACAGCTCTTAGAAAAAAAAGCTCAACAAGATTCTGCAGAGCAGAGAAATTCCCAGGTCCAATAAAGTTTTCTTCCAGAAGCTGCTAAAGCCCGAGCTCCCCAGGGGCTTTCTAGGAAGCATGACCTCTGGGTTCCATCCTGGATGGTGTCTCCAGCCAGCTTCCCTGTCCCATCACTGCCTGCCCCTGCTGGGAACCTACACCAACTACCTGCTTCCCTTAGTGACAGGTACTGAGTAACTCTTTTCTCCTGAAGGGAAGAGGAAGGCTCAGGAAAGTCACATAAAGCTATAAGCTGTAGAGCCCCTCCCTGAGGTTCTGTAAGCAGTGAACGGCTAGTGGGGTGGGGTGGGATCTGGTGAGGCTCTGGATGAACTGCAGTGCTGTCGTCGTCAGTCACACGCCGCTGGGATGAATCTTCAAACCAGGCATAGTTTATTGGAGGAAATGATTTATTCAAGCTACAGATCCAGGGGACGTCCCATTAAAGTGAAAGAGGCTGGTCCTCTTTCACAGGTCGGAGCAGAGAGAGAAGCCCATCACCAACACCACACACAGAAGAGCAAACTAGCAGTAGGAGCCAAAGAGAATTTCTTCCCCTTTATATAGGCTTACAGTGGGGTCTTGCAACCCTATCCCAGACTTAATGGCTTCCTGAGTCTCTGGAATTTCCTTCCTGCACCCACACAGGAAAGGATGTTTACATCTAGCTCTCCTGAGCTTCCTTACTACTGCCCCCAACTGAGAGGCTGCCTTCCTGTGAACATCCTCAGAGACCCACCTAAGATTACTTGAAAGGTCAAGTTGACATCAAAACTTAACCATCACAAGTGCTGTAGCTTTCCTGGGCCATCGTTCTTTTTTTGTAGTGAATCTGCAGCCCAAGTCACGCTTGCTCCTGTAAATAACCCAAGAAAACCAATGGTTCACCACATTAGACTTGTGTGGTTCGTGCCTTCTGAGGCAAACGGATGTTTGTTCATGTCTCCCCAGGAAAGGCCACACAACATATGGAAACGCCACTCCTTATGACGCCTCCCTACCCCGTCTTCAGAGAAACTGCCATGGTCAAGCAAAGTGTAGTCTTAGGTGGGTGGGGGTTGATGGAGGGATACCTTCACTGTCTTCTTGTTCCACGGTGGCCAGCTTAGCCCAACCCCACCGGATCTCCACGCTGCCTTCCACACTTCCGGCATGTCATGTCCTAGAACTGCGCAGCTCAAACCTCCACCCCTGAGTTCCCATCTTTACAGGGCTCTCAGTTCCAGAACTCTCCTCTGTTCCCCATCCTCACTTTGTCCAGAAGCAGAGTTTGCTGTGCTCGGCTGGGCTCTGCAGGCAGACACTGACCCGGGACAGGAAGGGGAGGGAGAACCTGAATTACTGTGTGGGCCTGGCCAGCCTTGCTGGGAGCTCCAGTATCACATGTCACATGTTAGGCTGAAGTGGCGGCCCGAAATCCACGAAGACATGTTGCTGGGGAAGTAGAGCCAGGCTAGTGGCTTATCTGTAGTCGAGGCAGGTCTCCGGAGGAACTGACAGCTGGAGGGCATGCCTGGAGTTGTTAGGGTTGGAACCCAAGTTCTACAAGCCTCAGTGACTAGGCTTAGCCAATAAAAAGTACCCAAAAAATCCTGCAAAGCGCAGAAAGGAGAGTTCTTCACCGGGGCCACATGTGTCTATTTCTAGAATATCTTTGCTCTGCCAGGCTGGGTACCAGTGGCTACTGATGGCATTCCCCAGGCTAGCCCTTTCTTGAAAAGAATTTGACATGAACTGGCTCCCTGTGTTGCAGGTTCTGAGAGTGATGGAGTCTATCTCAGCTCTGGCTGGGCTTCGGGTAGAGGTTCAGGAGAACTCCCCATGCCTGTGGCTCTCCAGTTTGTTGTCTTGTGACTTGAGAGTACTTGACAGGTGTAGACATGGCAGATGGGCGAGTTAAGCAAGATTTTATTTTAGAAAAGTTAACCAGAAAGCTCCCAAGCTGGGAGGGGACCTGAGCAGGTAAGCCACTTGGTGACTTCGTTCAGGGGTCCTTGTACTCTTAGGGATGTAAATTACACATCAAGTTGGGGTGGATTGGGTTGGTGACTTTAGTTGTACAGGGGGGTTCCACTCTTGGGCTGCAACTTAGGCATCAAGTCAGGGTGGACTGGCGACTTTGAATGTGTGTGGGACTCTTGATACAAAGGAACAAGGGACCTAGTGCTGATGGTCAGTGGACATCTTGCTGAGTCACGGTGGGTCAGGGCATTTTAGGATCCAGTCCTTGGACTCTGTTCTCTGGGCTTGTCATTAGTAACATTCCTTTGGGGCCTGTGACCCTGACTAATTACCTCAAAATGGGGGCTAAGTTACTCCTAATTCTTAGCAGTAGGAAGTTTTTGCAATAGCGTGGGCTTTTCCTAGGTCTCAGAGCCAACTTGTCTGAACCAGGCTTTGTGACCACACAGGCTAGCCTTGTTCCTGCCACCAGCCAGCTGGCAGACCCCTAGGCAAAGTCACAAGCTTCCCAAGTCCCATCAGCCATGCTTGCTGATTGGGCTGTAGGTGTCTGTGAAGGGATGAGTGCTGGTGGCTGCCGGGGTCTATGACTTTGTCTCACACAGACCATGGCAGCTGTGAGCTCCTGGGGCGGGAGCAGGCACTGTTACTCACCCTTATGGAGGGGTGAATAAGACCATCCCCTCTTTCAGCACTGCCCAGGTTACATGAGGCTTCTTTATCTGACCATCACTTCACCAGCTGTTATGGCTGTTTTCTCATGGCTGGGACAAGACACCAGAAGCAGCTTATGGGAGGGAAGGATTGATTTCATCGTGGTGGAGAAAACCTGGTTCACACCTTGTTACATATCTTATGGGTGGAAATAGACTGAGTCAATGAGCTAACGGAACACCCGGTAGGACTGGACTAACAAACCATAGGGCCCACCACCAATGACACACCTCCAGCAAAGCCTGACCTCCCAGAGGCTCCACCAGCTGGACACTGAGTATAGGGCTTGATTTCAAACACAGAGGCTATGGTGGACATTTCATTCAAGTTACCACATCAGCCTATGAGCAATGCTGGTTTATTGGCTGAGAACACAGGGCTCAGCCTAGCGCTGGTGCCCAACACCGTCCCTCCAATGCCTGAAACACACTGTGACACTCAGGGCTCAGTGTCTCTGATGATCTGCTCATGGCTCCTTCTGGGGATAAGTGCCAGTCTTCCCTTGACTTCAGCCCCTTTTTCTGGAATCTCCTTGGCAAGGTGGCATCATCGTTCCCCAGCTGGGTTATAAAGCTGATTGTGAGGGAGGCATTTGCCACAGTTCACTGGTTGAGTGGTAATTTAGTGTCTGCTGAAAAGATTGCCTGAGTGCCTTCCTGTCAGGTCTCTTCCCATGTGGAAATGTGTGGGGTTTTTTAATTGTTATTTTTTAATTCTGTTTGTCATAAGAGGAAAGCTGTAGTTACACACAGAGGAAAGCCATAGCTTCAGGAAGACCAGGAAGATTCTAGGTTTGCCCATTTCAAGAAATTGACCCCTTGTTGTTCAAAGCAGAGCACTGTTCCATTGTGCTCCAGAAAGCCTGGAACAGGGGCACAAGTACCCTCTGGGGAGAGTCCCCGGGTCCTGTGTGTCCTTGAGGAAGTTTACCTGCAGTGCGAGAGTTTGACTCTCCTCATCTGGGATACTGGTCTTGCAGGGAAGCTAGTCTGTGTGCCAAGGGAAGAGTGCTCCGTCCTCATGTCTGCTTCACCCAACCCTGTGTGATGTGCATACATTGGGTGTTACAGCTTCCCCAAAATGAACTGAGACAAAAAAGAATAGAGTAGACTTGGGAGAAGTGGAGAGGAGCCCAGATCTGCTGACTGAAATGCGGTTTCATGGAGGGAGACCTGGGGCACACTTTCTTGCTTTGGGTGGCGTTCTTTCCCACAGGACTGCAAACATACCCACCTACCTGGTTCTCCCCAAAGATTTTAGTTGTATTCTGTTCTCCTGGTGGATGGGAGACACTGAGGTAGTCACGTGAGGGGAGACTGAAGGGGAACCCCAGCTTCCAGGCTGCCCTCACACCACGTCTCCTTGACCTCAGAGAGGTGTGCACCAGCCTGCAGTCAGGAGACTGGTGCTCCGAGGCAGGGTTTCTAAGTGAACCAAATGCCAACCAGCATTGCCCTTCTAGTCAGCAGGCAGCTTCAGAACTGAGGGCTTCTCCCAGGACTGGCTGGATGCTTGTTGATTGTGCGATGAAACCTAATAGATCTAATAAAAAATTCAAATAAATTACTGCTGTTCAGTTAGGCTCAGAAGGGTTGTAGCTTTTAGCATTTTTATTCATTTATTTTTACCATTTAGCTTCCAAATTAGTAATGTGGAGTTTTAAAATCCTAAGCATGAAATTTATTTTCCTAAAAACTTGATCAGTGTGTTTTTATGAATTATTATTTTGACTTATAATCACATTCATTTAACTATGAAATTTATTTTCCTACAAACTTGATCCATGTGTTTTTATGAATTATTATTTTGACTTATAATCACATTCATCTAAAGGAACACATTTGGTTTAAATGAAAACGCATAGCTAGGATTTACACTTTGGTTTAAAGAGCTTGGAGGACAGTTACCTAATACCCAGGCTCTCCCCAGTGGCTGGCTGATGAGGGACAGCAGGCCTCCTGTGTCTCCAACAAAACCCTTCATGTTTCTCTTCTCCACACAGACATGACTGTATGTCCTTGTAGCCTCCCATGTGGGTGGAAGGCGGCAAGGAAAAAGGGTTTTCGAGAAAGTCCTGGATTTTAATGAGTTTACTTCCTTTTCAAATTTTCAGACGTGATATCAAGCCCAAAAGATCATTTTTTTTTTTACTACGGCTGTATATTTTCAATGACTCTTACCCAGACCTATTTCCCAAGCAAGTGTGACCCACTCCTGAAGTCGTCATTCTGAAAGGCTGGGGACTGAGCCTACAGATGTCCTCAACATGCCCGTCCGTAACTCTTCAGATGGTCTTCATCTTTTGACTTGTAACTCATAATCCCCATACAAGAGAGCAAGGGGAGGGTAGGAACAGTGTAAGTCAACAGCTTCCCGATCGGGATCAGCTCGTCACCTCCTCTGACTGTTTTTGCAACATTCAAATCCACCCTCTCAGAATTAAGACGTGACGCTCCAGGGAGATGACAGAACAGGAATGCCACAGGCTTAGCTGGTTGCAGGGGTGGAACCATGAAGCACATTTCCAGTACCAGTGGAGTCTGGTACTCAGAAGGGGGCTTCGAAGACTGCAGTCCATTCTGTCACACGATGTGTTATTCTGTGTGCTCGGCTCCGAGGTTCTGTCCACCACAACAGCTCCTGTGCTTCGGTCTCCAGTTTGATCCCATAAAGGTCCTGGGAGGTCATGGTTCGTAGCCCAGGATCATTCCATCACTTCTTCCCAGCTGTCGAGTTAGGTGTGGACATGGACATGCTTGGCCTGCACCTGCCAGGGATGCCGTGGGACAGGGAAGAGGCTCCGTGGAGCCTTCCCTGGCTTTCTGGGCAGGAGCAGGCATTGAGGGCGAGTCGGGCTTTGAAATGCTGCTGTGGTTTGGTCTTAAATGTCTCCCAAGTTACAAATGCTGAAGCCTTGGTGGATAGACTGGAGTCCTTTGAGGAGGTGGCAGAACCGTTAGCAGGTGAGGTTTAACAGAAGTTAGGTCCCTGGGCGCATGTCCTTGAAGAGGATTTCAGGACCCTAGCTCCTCGCCTCTTCTTTCTTCTCTTCTCTCCCTCCTCCCTCTCTCTCCTCCCCTCCCCTCATCTCCTCTTTCTCCTCTTCCTTCTCTCTCCCTCCCTCCCTCTCTCTCTCTCTCTCTCTCTCTCTCACCACGAGCTGAGCAGTTTCCTCTACCACATGCCTTTGTCATCATGTTCTTCCTCACCACAGGCCCAAAGTCAACAGGGTCCCACAATCATGCACTGAAACCTCCAAAGCCTTAAAGGTTTATTTTAATCTTTTATCATGTGACAGAAAGCTGTCACAAATACACTGCTCTTGGAGACGTGGTGGCTCATTCAGACTGTTGCTCAGAGGACCTAGTCCAACCACGTGATTCTGGGGGAAAGAACTTCAACGTAACAAATGCCAGAGGAAGTTATTGGCAATCGCTAAGCGGGGCTCATTCCTAAACCCCCCAGAAGCTCCTAGTTATCACGTCCCTGTCAGGTTAGGATATCTCAAGGCCTTGGAATACATCCCCAGTAGGCCAACGTGTGAGATATTTTCAGCCTCTGACAATTAGACAGGAAGCAGCTCACCAGAAAATGGTTTCAAGATGCTGTGAAGACAGAAGACAGGGTATATCTCTCAGGAACCAAGCCTAGAAGGCAGGAAGCTGAGAATGCACGAGGTCAAAGGTCGGGCAGATAGGGACCTGCTCAGCTTGGACTCCAGGGAGCAAGGAAAGTTTGGAGACAGGAAAAGGCTCTTTGACACATTCTCCTGTTCTTGTTCTCATCAAGGTGTGACCCTGTCCTGTGAATAGCACCACAGTTCCCTCCTACCCAGCTACCCGGGGGAGGGGCAGAGGAAGGAAGGACTATAGAAGGGAATTATATTTAAAAAATGCTTCCTTTCCTATTTTCTCCTGAGGTGGATGCAAGGTGGTATTTCTCAAAAGGACAACAAATATTATCGTTTGAATATAAAACCTATGTTCTTTGAAATTGCAAAGTAGTGTCACTCTTTTTTTTTTATTGTCCATAATGAGTTACGTAGTTTAGTGGGCAACAATGAGTTATCACTCTTAAAGGTGCTATTTACTCTCCATCAAAGCCAATGTGAGAAGTGCTTTGTGTTGTTTCAGTGTGACCCTGTGATTTTTGGCAGTGGCTTGGGCCAGGCAAGCTGCTTTCTGGGACAGAGAGATCTTTCAAATGTCATGTTGGATAGATAAGAGGGAAAAAATATACATGAGCCTGGTCACCAACCATTGAGACTTCCTTCCCCAGTCCTGCTAAGCATGTGAATGACCTTACAGTTAACATTCCTCTTAGCTCAAGTATGTGAACTTCAGGCTGTGTTTTTCCAGTAAGTATCTGTCCTAGGGATCTTAGGGCTTCCTTGTGTCTGTAACAGTGGGATAACAAAGGATGCCTTATTTACAGGTTCCAGTGTGAATCCCATGACATCATACGCCTAGCAATCAGGAATCCAGGGTCTGGTCGTGTGCCTTTTGCATTACGCAACTTTTGACATGAGGTGCAACACACTTTTTTTACATCACTTTGATCAAGGAAAAAATAGTAATAATTCAGTGGGGTGCCATTTAGGTTATTCATGTCTATGTAGGATTTTCAGCTCTTTATGATGGGAAATCAAAGCATCGGAATATTGTAAAGGTGGAGCTGGGGATTAGAATTTAGATAGGACCCAGCTAATTCCAATGTACCTCAGAACTGAAGGAGTACCCAAATTCTTGTCTATAAAGTTAAAGAATTAAAATTATAAACCACCAGAGGATAAGGCATAGTGGGAGACTTTATTTAAAAGAGAATGGGAAGTTACAGAGATCTCCAGCCACCAGTGTGGAGAGAACA
>PVHP010039548.1:0-16305 GCA_004024765.1 Zapus hudsonius | reverse complement strand
CTCTGGATAATCTCCCCCACCACGGCTCTTACAATCTTTCTGCCCCCTCTTCCGCATAGTTCCCTGAGTCGTGGTGGATGAGTATTAAGGCTGCTTTAAGGTTGTGAGCTTAGAGGTTTTTGTGTCGAAATCATTGGTTTCTGTCTCATTGGCTTATCCTGTGTTGATTTAATGGCTGTGGGCCCCTTGTTCATTCTCTTGCAGGGTGAGTTTTAAGTCTGTTTTGTTGTTTTTGTTGTTGTTGTTACCTTAAGAGTCTCTGTGCTTCTACTTTAATTTGAAATAACAATTTAACTTTATGTGGGTACTGGGGAATCGAACCTAGGTCATTAGGCTGTGCAGGCAAGTGCCTTCACCACTAAACCGTCTTTCCAACCCCATACATTTTGATAGATTTTTTTTGCATGTTTGCAATACTGTGGTGTGGTGTATGTGTGTGTGTGTGTGTGTGTGTGTGTGTGTGTGTGTGTGTGTGTGTGTGTCCCATGTGAGTGCCTGCAGAGACCAGAGGAGTTTCAGTATTCCCCTTCATTACTTATCCACCTGTTTTTTTTTTTTTATTAAGACAGAGTATTTCACTGATTCTGGAGCTTGCCATTTTCACAAGGACCAGTAATTCTCTGGTCTCTCTCCCTACAGGAATAGGATAATCGACATGCATTGCCATGGCCCACTGTTTACATGAATGCTAGGAAATTGAGCTCAGGCAGTCTCAGGTTCTCTAAGGCCCTCATGTTATGTCGGAAATGCTCATACCTGCTGAACTATTTCTCCAGCTCTGATACATGCTTTTTATTAGGCTAAAGAGGAGGCTAAAGAAATCAGCTTCTTTTCTAAATTTTCTAAAGTATGTATTCTGAATAAGTGTTTAATTTTATTAGATATACGTATTTTATCAGTATATTTTACCACATTATACCATGTTTCTACTTTTATGTTAATATAGCAATTTTATTACACTGATACTTTTTAAATTAAATCATCCTTACATTCTACTTGGTTATGGTTGTTAGACAGGATTCTAAGATGGACCCTAGGATTCCTGTGCCTAGGTACATGTGTGTGTGTGTGTGTGTGTGTGTGTGTGTGTGTGTATGTGTGTGGTGTAAAAGAGAAACACACACATACACACACACAGAGAGAGGTAGTTGCTTCAAGTGGGAGTGAAATCTATAACTTGCTTTTAACCAACAGAATTTGGTTGGTTAAAAAAAAAAACAAAGTGGAAGGATTAGTTTTTTCAAGTGAAATTAAAGCTCTTAGTCAGTTCACTCCTAAATTAATCAACAGGTATTTCCTTTGTGAACCTGATCTATTCAGGAGAGCTCTCTAAAAGGCCAGTGCTCCAATCCCTGAGCTATGGGGCCTCACCAGAAAAGGTCTATAAAATAGGATCAAGTTAGTTAGTCAGATGTGAATTGGAGCACACTTGTAACTTCCAGCACTGAGGAGTCTGAGGCAGGAGGATTGTGAGTTCTGAGTTAGTCTGAGCTACATAGTGAATTCAAGGCTCAACTTGGCAACTTAATGCCTCAAAAAAATAAAGAGTTTGGGGAGATTGCATAGTATATTGTTGCATGAGCATGAGGATCTATATCATCCATGTTAAAAAAAAAAGCTGTTTGTGGCTGTGTACACCTGTAACCGAGCACTGAGGAGAGCAGGGATAGGAAAATCACTGGGACTTGCTGATCTGCCAGTCTAGCCAAAAACAGTGAGCTCTAAGGTTAATGAAAGACCCTGTCTCAAGAAAACAAGGCAGGAAAATGACAGAGGAGGACTCCCAGTGTCCTTCTCTGGTCTCCACATATGTGGTTATGAGGCAAAGTCATCTGTACACACACCACATATTAAATACATAGGAAAATGATTTAAAAGAGGACTAGATGTATAAATCAGTGGTAGAGCAAAGGCCTAGGTTCAATCCCAAGCAGAGAGAGAGAGAGAGAGAGAGAGAGAGAGAGAGAGAGAGAGAGAGAGAGAGAGAGAGAGAGAGAGAGAGAAAGAGAGAGAGATTTAATTTTCCTGCTGGCCTTGAAGAAACAATTCTCTATAAGTGTTGTAGCTGCAAGGACATGAATCTTCTTCCAACACTCATGTGAGCTCAGAATATCCCAGACTCAAATGAAACTACAGATTCTTGGCCAGAATTTTTTTTCTTTCTTTCATCATTAAAAAAAATTATTTATTTATTTATTTATTTGCACTTGTGGGGGAGGGGCATGCCAGGGCCTCTTGCCTGCTGCATATGTCACCTTTTTTATTGTCCATAATGAGTTACATTATTTAATGGGCAAACAATGAGTTGTTATCCCCAGTTCCCCAATACTCCTCTTCCCCATCCCCAATCGGCTGGATATTCTCCTCCGTGGGCCGTCTGGATCAGTCCTTGGGGCAGGGGATCATGGATAGGCTAGTAGTCAGCCTGGTTCTCCTGGCCCTAGTATGTTGTTACTCAGGGGTGTCATGCCTCTGGATATTCTCCCCCACCACAGCTCTTACAATCTTTCCGCTCCTCTTCTGCTCAGTTCCCTGAGTCATGGTGGGTGAGTATTAAGGCTGCTTTAATGCTGAGAGCTTAGGGGTCTTTGTGTCGAAAATCATTGGTTTCTGTCTCACTGGCTTATCCTCTTGACTAATTGGCTGTGGCTATGGGTCACTTGTTCATCCCATCATTCTCTGTGGGGTTCCATATGGAGCCTCCACAGTGTGACTGTGGTGGCTCATCTCTTGCAAGATCTCAGCTATAGGCCAGAATTTGATTGTTGTCGCATAAGACTTTAAGCAGAGAATTCACTGAAGCTGTACCTGAACTTCTGATTGACAAAAACTATGAGATAATATAATAAATGTCTGTTCTTTCAAATGTCCAACAAATCTCCAAGTTTTTGTTTAATTTTTACACAGCAATATAAAAATGATACATTGGTAAAATATATTTTAATATGTACTGTCACTAAGTTAATAACTTTTCAGAACCTTATTATATAGGTTTATAAATGATAATGATCTATAAGTTTAATTTTTGCATTGACCTTATCTAATTTTAGCTCCAAGATTTTATTAGTCCCATTAAATGAATTCAATAGTTTTTATTCTTAGGTTCTCTTGAACAGTTTATATAAGAAAACATAAGTATTTCCCTCGAGAATTGATAAAAATTTATTCTGTCAGCATTCCATTACTATAACACAAAAGAGACAATTAACTTCTAAAGAGGAATAGTTTATTTTGGCTCACAGTTTTAGAAGTTGCAGCCCAGAATTGTTGGCCCCATTGTTTCAGGGTCTGTGTTGAGGCAATAAATCACGGTGGGACAGTATAACATAGAACGCATTTTCTCCCTCATGGCTGGGACTGAACAAGAAATATCAATGAACCAGAATAGTCCCTCTACCCCTCCAAAACACCTTCACATGAACCAAGACCTCCCACTGGACTATACTTTTTAAAGATTCTACTATTTCCTAGTAGCATTAAGTTGTGGAAAATTCCTTTAACACATTGGCCTTTGAGGACATTCCAGATCCAAACTATAACAGTTGCCTAGAAAATTAACCAGAACTAATATCTTTTGAATAACTTGGTTGATTAAAAGTTTAAGTTTATAAAAATGACAAATTTATATCATTTACTCTTTGTCATTTATATTTGTCATTTCCTTAGAATTTATCTCACGCAAGTATTCAAATATATTACTTTCAGTATCTTAGAGTTTTATAAAACTTATTTGTGATCTTATAGTCATTTAACATTATTTGTTTCAAAGTCAGTGAGCACATTTCTTCTCCTGGTAGCTTTGCTACCATCTGTATATACACAAAAGTTATTAATGTCTTATTTTCAATGTTTGGAATTACTTTTTGGGAGGTGCTATGGATTAACCCCAGAGCCTTGTTTGTGTTTGTGCATACTAGGCAAGTACTCTATCACTAAGCTCCAGCCTGCATTTTTTTGTGATAATCTTGCTATATAGCAAGACTGGAACTTACTTTGTAGCCTAGGATAGGCTGGCCTTGAACTGGCCATCCTCCTGCTGCAGCTTCCAAGGACTGGAATTATAGGAATGAACCACCATACCCAGCAAGAATTGCTTTATTAAAATTTAATTTTGCCCTAAAACGTTTTAAATATTTATATCGTTCCAAAGTCAAATATACACAAACAGTATGTTCAGTAAAATCTAGTTTCCATTGTCTCTATGACTTTCCTTTCCATGGTGGTTTGAATCAGATGTCCCCCATAAACTCATGTGTTCTGAATGCTTGGTCCCCAGTTGATGGCAACTTAAGAGATGGAACCTTGCTGGAGAAACTCTGCTGCTGGGGGCGGGCTTTGAGGTTTATTAGTACCTAGCTTGTCAGTGTTGGTTGGCTCACTCTACTCCTGCTCTTTCCACCTGCTGTGGCAGAGGTGATTTCCAGCCTCCTCTGCTCATGCCTTGCTTTCCTCTTCCATCATGAAGGTTCCCTTCAAGACTGTCAGCCAAAATGAAAAACTTTCCTTCCATCAGCTGCTTTTGGTTGAGTGCTTTATCCCAGCAATAGAAGGTAACTAACTACAACACCATCCTCATAAGTAATCATTTTAATGTTATGATTTCTTTTAAATGACATATGGATATACTTATACATGCATTTATAACTCGCATTTCCCCTTTCCTAGGGAGAAAAGATGACAACTGTATTTATTTCTCATTCTTGCTTTTTTCCTAAGCAATGGATCCTAAGCTTACTTTATAGTGTTACCCAGCGTATTTCTTATTTCTTTTTTAAAATATCACTCCAATTTTTCATATCACACATTTCTCTATTGATATACATTTGTATTTTCTTTCTACTTTTTCCATCATTATAAATATGCTTTAGTGAGCAGCCTTATACATATATCATTTTCCATTTTTGTAACAAATATTTGAAGTAGATTCTTAAAAGTGACATTTTTATCACAACATAAATGCATATGTGATTTTGCAGAATACTGACAAATATCCCCTCATGAGTACTTTCTACTTTCTACCCTCATTAGCAGTGTTACCCCAGCCTATTTCCTAAGTGTGAAATGGTCTTTTGGCATTGTTTACATTTCTTTCATCTTGGGTCAGTCATCATAGAAATAAGGTCCATTTGAAATTTTTCTATAACCTTTCATATCTCTATTTCCGTTTTCTGTAGGACTGAAGGTCCTTCTGTTCTCTATTTTCAGATGCTCTGTATTCTTTTCAACATTGTAATTTCTCTTTATACATTACTTATTAAATTTTTAATAAAATCAAATATATTAGTTATTTCCCATACTACTTCTGGATTTTAAAACATAATTAGAAATATTTCCTAACTCAATTTTTAGAGGAATTCCCACAAAATTTCCTTTGTTACTTACATGTTTGTTTTTTTGAATTTAAATTCTTGATCCATGTCCCTTCTATTGATTTGTAATGTCACGTTAGCATATGCTTAATTTTATGTGGAATAGTATCTATTTCTTTATCTTCAATCTTTCCCTTGGGTGTGTTTATAAAAATAAAGTTATAAAGGTATGTAGTAGGTTTTAATGTATGAGATTGCTAGACCCTTTAAATAATTTTTCTACTTAAGGGTTTTCTAGCTACTCTTGAGATTGAAAGTAAACTTTACAGTCAACTTCTTGAGCTCCAGAAAAATACTTTTTGATATTTTTCTCCTGATTGAGACTTTTAAATTAAAAAAAAACACAGAGAGGGAGAGTTGACACCGTATTGTGTAGAAAGAGAGAGAGAGAGAGAGAGAGAGAGAGAGAGAGAGAGAGAGAGAGAGAGACAGAGAGAGAGAGAGAGAGGCTGAGACAGAGAGAGTGACTATGGTCATGTCAGGGCTTTATGCCACTGCTATTGAATTCCAGATGCATGTCCCACTTTGTGCATCTGGCTTTACATAGGAACTAGGGAATCAAACTCAAACTGTCAGCCTTACAAGCAAGTTCCTTTAACCATGAAACCATCTCTCCAGCCTTGATTTTTTTTTGTTTGTTTATTTGTTTGCTTGCTTGCTTTGTTTTAAATCCTTGTGCATATGTGAATGTGCAGATGCACACGTGCCACAGTGGGAATGTGGAGTCAGAGGACAACTTTCGATTTTAGTTCTCTTTCCACTTTGTTTGAGGCAGGGCCTCTTCTTGTTTACCACTGTGGATGCCAAACTTACTGGCTCATGCATGAGCTGCCAGGGGTTCTGGGAATCCGCACTCAGAATATACTAAGAGACTGAGCCATCATCCCAGCCCATGTTGATTCTCTTATTTAAAAGTTGTTTTTGGTCTTAATATTGTTATAGTATTTAGCTCAAATGCACAGGTTGAATACTACTTACTCAAAATATTTGAGAACAGAAGTGATTTGGATTTTTTTCTGACTGTAGAATATTTGCATATACATAATATATCTTTGGGCTAAACCCAACTTGGTTTAAGCAAGAAATTCACTGGTATTTCATACATACCTTTTAAAATAGCCTGAAGTAATTTTATATAATATTTTTAGTGCACCTGTGATTTGATATGGAATTTTCTACTTGTAGCATCATGTTGACACTCATTTTTTTAAATTTTAGAGCTTTATGAATTTTGGATTAGGGATATTTGTACTGTATTTTGAGTAGTTCTTATTAAATTATGCATGTTGTTTTTTGCTTTTAATTGGCATACATAGTAATAAATTTCACTGTGGCATCTTCAAATAAATTTTATTTTTGTTGATTCTCCTCTCCTCTTTTCTCCCCCATCTGTCGACGCCCTTGTGTCCTTCAAGCTCCAGTAGGCATCTCCTCTTTCATGTCTACAGGTGTTCAATCCCCCTCCCCTCATTCCTCAGCATCTCTTTGTCTCCCTGTCATGGTCTCTATTCTAGTTTCATAGCCTAAACCCACATTACACCCACATACATGTATATACAACCATTAAAAGCTAAGATCTGCATATGAGAAAGAACATATATTAGTCTTTCTGAGTCTGGATTGCCTCACTTAATGAAATTGTTTCCAGATCCATTTTGTGCAAATTTCATTTTGTGGAACTTCTACTCTGATCTCTTTGAAATTCTTTACTCTGAAATATCTAGTTGGATACTGGAAGTGCATTTATGTACATTCAAGCTTTTCTTAATTAAAGAGTCTTACTCTATATCTTCAAGTCATTTTGTACTTCCATTTTCTCCATTCTTGCCTCTTGAAAATTCTATTCAATAAATATAGAAGTGTCATACTCTGTCTTCTATATCATTTCCCTTTCACATCATTATTTCTATTTCTCATTCATCCCCCATTTCTCAGAATTAATTCAAGACTCTTTAAGTCATACTTATATTTTAATTTCCTGATCAGACTCTGAATTTTCAAGATTACAAAGGATTTGTTTTCTATTTTTATTTCTTAATTCTGTTTCTTTTTTTTCCCTTTAAGATAGGCTCTCATTTTGTAGCTCAGGCTTTTCATGTATCACTGCCCAGCCGCCCGCGGAGGGCAGTGATCATATAAATATACACACACACAGCTTGTGGGTTGATGAAGGTGTGCTTTTTATTGCGGGGAACGAGGCAGTATATATAGAGCTTCCTGGCCAATCAGGGAGCTAATGGTAAGAACCTGTGGTCATGATGTGCAAATAGCCTAATCAGGACTACCTCCTGAAACTCATTAAGCCAAGCCTCTCTTGGCAGACTGTCAGGTGCCGTCCAAGACTAAGCCAGGGTGTGCCTCCAAAGGCCCCAAAAGCTTTCACCCCTGACAGTCATGGATTTTCCATCCTCCTGATTGCTAGGATTATAGGCATGTACCACCACACTGGCTCTGAATTTTTTAGTAAAAGTTGTGCTTTAACTCATGCCTTTGAACATTTCCAACAGACTTATTTTTAAAACTTCATCTCATGACTATATAAAAATAATTTCCTGTGAAATGAGTTTCTGTGTTAACTGCTCAGTTAGCTGGTTGCCTTTCATAATATTAGATTTCTTCTGGCATTTTAGAATTTTGTTTTGTAGCCTCAGTTTTTCCCCTTATTTGTCTTTGGCATCTCCCCTTTGTTTTATAATACAAACCTACCTGATCATGACATTTTGTGGTTTCTCTCTCCCAGTGATCTTACAGAACTGGTGAATCCAAACAAAGACAGCAGCTAGGTTACTTCAACTACAGGTTTCAGAGCTGTTCCTTTTACCTTCTTGTACCTACATCACAATTCCACTTGTAGCACTAATCATATTTGGGGTAAATTGTTTAGCATTCTTTGAGAAGAGTTAAGTTTGATTCTTCTAGTCACTGGCTTCATAATGCTTTGATTTCTGTGCTTTGTATGAATCAGTCCAGTGTCTTTAGCCATAGAGCACCTAAGTTTGTGGCTACTACTACCTGTTCTTGGGCACTGTTTAACCAACCAATCTATGCTTCACAGAGATGCATTTCTTAGATTTGATCTTGACTCCATCTTCTCATTTTTATTTTTGTATATTATTCATCATGCTAAGTATTTGATTCCTGGAAATTTTTCAGAGCAAAGAATCAGTGAGCAATGGGTAAAAAGAAGTCTGATTCTGATTCTTTACATCATTTACTCTGAAATAAGCATCGATTGTGACTACAGAAGATTTTTTTAGGTCCGGTTTACATCCCTGACTCAAAACTTTTGTGGTGTATAAATAGTAATAGGTGTTTTTCAGCTCCTGTTGGAAGAAATAACTCTGATTTTCCTCCCACCCAAACTCATGATTTGGTGATTTATATAACTTGAAAAAAATTAACATTTAGAGCTTCCAATTAACACCGCTGTTGCTTAACCACCAGAAGTAGCTGGATAAGACCTCCTTGCTGAAGACACCACAAGTTCTAGTCACAGGATACAGAAAAATCCTGCCAGAATGAGGCTAGAAGCTTCCTCCCTGCTGGATAGCTCTCAGAGTTCTGTAAGGTGAAGGCTGTTATGGGGAAATTGTCACGGACAGTCTTACTCAGTTACGGACTCTGTGAGTGATACTACTGATTGGCAGTGCATGAAATGCCCATTGGGACAATAGTGACACATTTGTTATGTGGGTAAGCAGATACTTTCTAGTTAGATTTGAGGCTTACTCCACAGAAAGGAATTTACATCTTCTAGTATAAACCCATTCAAAACCCATGGCTGGGGATGTCATAGGCCCTAGTGAGGAAGCTAATACTGTGGCTTTAGTAAATGTACACAATGTACCCATCAAAATATCTTATTAATAATCATCTTTGAGGGGTTCAAGATGGCTGACTAACAGACACGCCGTGTACCTCGGAAAACAAGGGTCAGGGTTTTCAGAGGGGATCCAGGTCATGGACACAGGCTGTGGCCACGCGCTGAGCTCCAGACACCTCCCAGCACAGGATCCTTATGACTGGAAGCCGCCAGCGTGGACCAGCGCTCCCAGCTCACAGGAGGCAATGAGTCATCCAGAACCGGCAGGCCGGCCTGAGCAGCTTCAGCCCACCGGCTCCCTGAGGCTTTCATTTGGCCTCAGCCAGCTTCCCTTGGGTTTCCTCCCAGACCCACATGCCCTCTGTCTTTCCCGTTCCACCCGGGGCCCTTGCGTGTATTTCCTTTTCAACTTTTTTTCCTTTTATTTTATTTCTTATATTATTATTTTTTTCCATTGGCCGAATGTACGTAGGCCCTCCCCTGGGCTTCCTGCCTCCAGCGCTCTTGCCCCCCCCCCCCAGGACCTTGCTACTCTGTTTAATTGTTTACTTTTTTTCTTGTTTTTTTTCTTTTCTTTCTTTGCCACCTGACAACCCAGTCCGGGGGCTATTATGTAGCTCCTCCCCCAACCACCAGCTTCCAACACATCTGCCCTGCTCCTTTTTTGCTCCTGAGGAACCCATCAGCCCCTCTATCTGTGCTCACAGGACACAGCAACACCAGTTCCGGGGATCTCAACGGCCTCACCCCTCCTTCTGCCCCTAACCTCACAGACCCCATGCCCTGGGCCCGCTGACCCCTGTGGGCCTGCTCCCCTCACCTGCCCAATCCGGTGGCCCCACCCCCTGTACCAGGGGTCCAATACCCCTCCCCAAGACCACCAAACCACACAGCCTGACTCCTGACCCTGCACCAGAGCCAATGCCCTCTGCCATCCCCCTACAGCCCCGCTCCCCCACACCAGCCGACCGCTGCTGATATCTCAAAGGTATTCCTCCAATGACCTCAAGTGGAATCAAAATGGGCAGACATCAAAGCAAGAATGTTATGCCAGCTGAGGAAACCACGACGAATGACAATAACAATACCACTAAAAAGAGAGAGCAGAAGCAGGACCAGGATGACACGACACTAAACTCCGATCATACTGGCACAGATCCTAAGGAGAACTCAATGTTAGTCATGCAAGAAAAGATGGACCAACATATTGAATGGGTACAAAGTCAGCTCATTAGCTTTGCCACCAGGCTTAATATATTAGAGGAGAACCAAATGGACGTCAGAAGAGACATATCAGAACTAAAGACAAGCCAACAAACTGAAGGTATCAAAAACCAGCTTTCCAAATTAACCGAAGACATCTGCAAATATAAGAAAGACTGTCAAGAAGAACTAATTAAATCAAATCTTGAAATGAAATCACATCTCAACAGGATGATAGAAGAAACCCAGAAAGAAGTTGCAGAAAACAAAAACCACATTGAAATAAAAGAACATCCCTAGAATCTCTTACCAACAGGATCAATCACTGGGAAAACAGAACCTCAGACATGGAAGACAGAACAGAGGAGAATTCAAGAGAAATCAGAACCTTGACAAAATTC
The DNA here is from genome assembly GCA_004024765.1 of Zapus hudsonius. Lineage (NCBI taxonomy): Eukaryota > Metazoa > Chordata > Mammalia > Rodentia > Dipodidae > Zapus > Zapus hudsonius. The sequence goes on along the minus strand of PVHP010039548.1, from coordinate 5,509 downwards.
AAAAGAGCAAGTGAACAAGACTTAAGTGAAATGTGGGATACCATAAAAAGACCTAATCTCAGGATCATGGGGATCCTAGAAGGAGAAGAAAACCAAACGAGGGGCATAGAAAATATTTTCAACAGAATTATTCAAGAATACTTTCCATACTTGGCAAGAGATAGTCCTGTACAATGAAAAGAGATATGGAGGACCCCAAACAAATTGGATCAAAGAAGGAACACCCCAAGACATATCTTAATTACAATGCCAAACATTGAGGATAAAGAGAGAGTCCTTAGAGCAACGAGAGAAAGGAAACTCACGTATAAAGGAAAACCCATCAGAATCACATCAGTCTTCACCATAGAAACTTTAAAAGCCACGAAAGCTTGGAAAAAAGTGATTCTAGGCCTAAAGCAGAACAGATTCCAACCTAGACTATTCTACCCAGAAAAGTCAACCATCATATTTGATGGAGGAATTAAAGTATTCCACGAGACTAATCAGCTTTACAATTACTTGAGAACAAAGCTAAACCTTCAAAAGACACTTCATGAGATATTCCATGCAGACAAAACAAACAACAGACCCCAGGAAAGGAACAGAGAAAAAGCAATGTAACGCAAAAGAGATAGCAGCAACAGCTCAGATACCAACCTCCATATTTTCTACAAAATGGCAAACCTCACAGTTATAACTTTGAATGTAAATGGACTCAACTCTCCTATAAAAAGACACAGGATAGCAGGTTGGATCAGGAAAATGGACCCTTCCATCTGTTGCCTTCAAGAAACACACCTTATTGCTAAAGACAGTAACCTACTGAGAATAAAAGGGTGGAAAACAATTTTCTAGGCATGTGGGAAAAATAAAAGAGCAGTTGTGGCTACTCTAATATCTGACAAAATAGACTTTAAGCCAACAGCAATAAAAAAGGACAACGATGGCCACTTCCTACTCGTCAAGGGAACACTACAACAAGAAGACATCACTATACTAAATATGTATGCACCAAATGCAAGGGCTCCTCAGTTCATTAGGCATAAATGACTCAAAAGCAAAGCAGATATAGATGCCAACACCATCATATTAGGTGACTTTAACATTCCAATGTCATCCCTAGACAGATCATACAAACAACATACAAGCAGGGAAATCAAGCTGCTAAATGGCACCATTGACAAACTAGGGATAACAGACATCTACAGAACATTCCACCCCAAAGACACAGATTACACATTCTTCTCAGCAGTGCATGGAACTTTTTCCAAAATTGACCATATACTGGGCCATAAATCATCCCTAAGCAAATTCAGAAAGATCAATGTATTCCCGTGCATCATATCAGACCACGAAGCATTAAAGCTAGAAATTAACAATGGGAGAGGATCCATAAATTTCAATAGATATTGGCGACTGAACAACTCGCTCTTAAACAATGAATGGGTCAAACAAGAAATCAGACAGGAAATCCAGAAATTCCTAGAAACAAATGATAATGAGGATACATCCTTTCAGAACTTGTGGGACACAATGAAGGTAGTTCTAAGGGGGAAGTTCATTGTGCTAAATGCCTTCATAACAAAGACAGAGAGTTCTCAAATCAACCAACTATCCTCACACCTAAGGTCATTAGAACAGATGGAAAAATCCAACCCTAGGTGCTTGAGACAAAAGGAAATAATTAAGATCAGAGCTGAGATTAATGACTTGGAAACAAAGAAAACCATTGAAAAAATAGACAAATTAAAGAGTTGGTTCATTGAAAAAGTCAATAAGATCGACAAACCCCTAGCCAAGTTAATCAAATGAAAAACTGAGAAGGCTCAAATTAACAAAATAAAAAATGACAAGGGTGAGATCACAACAGATCCTGAAGAGATTTGAATTTCCAAAACCTCTACTCCGCAAAATTAGAGAACCTGGAAGAAATGGATAAATTCCTGGACACCTACCAACTTCCAAGCTCAATCCAGAGCACATAAAGATCCTAAACAACCCGATAACAATCACAGAGATTGAAACAGTAATCAAGAACCTCCCCATATGGAAAAGCCCAGGTCCAGATGCATTCTCAGCTGAATTCTACCAAACCTTCATCATAGATCTGAAACCTCTCTTTTTGAAGCTTGTCAAGGACATAGAAAAAGAGGGTAGGCTCCCAAACTTCTTCTATTAAGCTTCCATCGCCCAAATTCCCAAACCAGACAAGGATGTAACAAAGAAAGAAAACTACAGGCCCATATCCCTGATGAAATTGGATGCAAAAATCCTAAACAAATCCTAGCTAACCGAATACAAACCCACATCAAATCTATAATTCACCCTGACCAAGTCGGCTTCACACCAGGGATGCAGGGATGGTTCAACATATGTAAGTCAATAAATATAGTTCACCACATTAACAATTTCAACTGCAAAGATCACATGGTTATCTCAATCGATGCTGAGAAGGCTTTTGACAAAATTCAAAACCACTTCATATTCACAACCCTGGAAAGAATAGGCATAGATGGCCTATACATCAACATGATAAAGTCAATATACAGATCTCCTAAAGCACAAATCATCCTCAATGGGGAAAGACTCAAGGAGTTCCCCCTCAACTCAGGAACAAGACAGGGATGTCCACTCTCACCACTGCTATTTAACATAGTTCTTGAACTTCTAGCCCAAGCAATAAGACAGGAGAATAGCATAAAAGGGATACAAATTGGAAAGGAAGATATCAAACTAACCCTCTTTGCAGATGACATGATAATATATATATATATATATATATATTTATATATCAGACCAAAATAACAGTATTAGTAATCTCCTGAAGGTGATCAATGCCTTCAGAAGAGTGGCAGGATACAAAATTAACATACAAAACTCAATAGCCGTTCTATATACAGAAGACAAACATTCAGAAAAAGATATCAGAGAAACGGTCCTGTTCTCTATATTCTCAAATAAAATCAAATACCTGGGAATATCACTAACCAAGGTAGTGAAGGACTTATTTAAGGAAAATATTGAAACACTCAAAAGGGAAATATAGGAGGATGTAACGAGATGGAAAGACATTTCATGCTCATGGGTAGGGAGAATCAATATAGTAAAAATGGCAATCGTGCCAAAAGCAATCTACAAATTTAATGCAATGCCAATAAAAATTCCAACCTCCTTCTTCACAGACATTGAAAAAATAATCTGAAAATTTATTTGGAAGGGTAAGGGACCTCAAATAGTTAAAACTATTCTGAGTAAAACAAAAAAAATTATGTAGGAGGTATCACCATACCTGACTTTAAAACATACTACAAAGCCATAGTAACTAAAACAGCATGGTATTGGCAGAAAAACAGACAGTTTGGCCAGTGGAATACACTTGAAGACCCAGCCTTTAATGCAAGTAACTTCAGCTTCTTCATCTTCGACTAGGGTGCCAACAATATATGCTGGGCCAAAGATAGCATCTTCAACAAATGTTGCTGGGCAAAGTGGATAAACAAGTGTAAAAAACCATGCACACAGATCAACTCCAAATGGATCAAAGACCTCAATATCAATCCTGTAACTCTGGAAACCCTGGAAGAAAAAGTAGGAGGAACCCTACATGAGATAGGAGTAGGGAACAACTTCCTGAGCAAATCTCCAGTAGCCCAGGAAGTGCAACAGTTACTTAACCAATGGAACCTGATCAGACTCAAAAGCTTCTGTACAGACAAAAACATCGTTCTCAAAGTCAATAGACCCCCTTCAAACTGGGAGATGATTTTCACCAGCTACAACTAAGACAGAGGCCTAATTTCCAGAACCCACAAAGAACCAAAAAAAAAAATAATAACAAATACCCAAATTGCCCCCTCACAAATTGGGGCCCTGATCTAAACAGAGAATTCACAGAGGAGGAAACACAAATGGCCTTTTCTCACCTGAGAAAGTGCTCATCATCCTTAAGCATTAGGGAAATGCAAATCAAAACCACAATAAGATACCACCTTACTCCAGTCAGAATGTCAATCATAAAGAAAACCAACAACAATCCTTGCTGGCATGGAAGCGGGGAAAAAAGAACCCTCATTTACTGCTGGTGGTATTGCAAACTTGTTCAATCGCTATGGAAAGCAGTGTGGAGACTCCTAGACAGAATGGACATAAAACTACCAATGGACCCAGGTATCCCTCTACTGGGCATCTACCCACAAGATGTCACAACTCGATGCAGAAATATTTGTACAACTATATTTATAGCAGCTCAATTCATAATAGCCAAGAATTGGAATCAACCCAAATGCCCATCCATGGAGGAATGGATAGCAAAATTGTGGTATATTTACATGATGGAATTTTACTCAGCTGAAAGAAAAAATGACATATCAAAATTTAGGGAAAAATAGTCTGACTTTGAGCAGATCTTACTAAGCGAACACTCAAAAGAAAAGAGAATTGAACACCGCATAGTCTCCTTCATAAGTGGTCCTTAACCAGGATAACCATTTTCTCTATGCAGAGCAGTAGAAAAAAGTGAGAGGTTATGAATGAGGGGTAAGGGATGGGGAGGGGAATGGCTTAAGCACAAGGATTAACCATACTAGGTTTAAAAACAGAAAATCCTCACTAGCATACTGTAACCTATTAAGAAAGTAGTGAGTGTCGACTGGCAAGAGGGGCCATGAGTAGTAGGGGAGAGAGTCTAAGCTTGTGAACAATTAGATCAGCCTGACATCCCCTGGTTCCAACCACTGGTTCCTTCCCTCACTGAGCTGTTGAACAAAGCGACTCATGAGATTCCAATAAGACAGAATTCTGTCAAAGCTCTTGAGTGCCCTCCCCAGGCCTTAGGCAAAACCCTGTTCCTGAAGAAACCACAGAATGCCACCGATCAGCCTCGAGAGACCCTTCAAGGTCCGGAATGGTATCCAGCCCCCAGAAGACAGTTAGTGTATTGCTGGAAGGCTCCCAGTGGAAACCGATCAACAACAGCTGGAGTAAACAGAGATCACTCACATGAAACACAATCTGCGGTCACAAGTAGGCTGACCACACCTCCTACTTAGAGAGAAAAGCAAACCAAGAAAGGAGCACTTGTGCAATGGAGGAACCTGGGCCTTGGGGAGACAATAAACAGCTTTCAAATTGGGCCAAATATTCCACTCAGTGAGGGGGAACCCTTGATTTGAACTAGGGATTAAGGGCAATAGGCACCGGATCCCATACTCTTGGGCTCCCAAGAAAAGATGCACTATGTGAACGACTGCCGGGGAGGCTACTAAAAATAGAAGCTAGGTAATCCAGAATGGTGTATATTTGTTATCAATACTGATCTCATTCTCCGATGGAAATTGTGTTTGTATTTTTCAGGATACAGCGAGAGAGTTGTGGCCCATAAAACCCTACCAACCGACTGTAGGCCGATAGCTGAGATTCTGGCAAGAGAGGACCCACCACAGTCATATCATGGAGGATCCATATGGAATCCCACAGAGAATGATGGGATGAACAAGGGACCCACAGCCACAGCCATTCAATCAACACA
>PVHP010039547.1:0-16312 GCA_004024765.1 Zapus hudsonius | reverse complement strand
GAACACAAATCTAGGGCCTAGAGAGATGGCTCAGCGGTTAAAGGCACTCACTTGCAAAGCCTGCTGGTCCAGGTTTGATTCCCAGGGACCATGTCAAGCCAGACACACAAAGTGATGCATGTACCTGGAGTTTGTTTGCAGTGGCAGGAGGCCTTGACAAACCCACACACTCACTCTCTTCTCCTATCAAATAAGTAAATAAAAACATTTTGAAAGCAATCATAAAGAACCATTCACACAGACTTACACCAACGCATAAGCAGAAGGACACAAACGCGCATAGCTCAGAGACAACACACTTACTCCTTCTCACACTCACCCAGACAAACACACCCATGCCTGGAGCCTTCCTGGGAGGCTCACTGGCTCACTTGGAGACAACATGTCTACAAGAGAAATCCAACACCATCTTTCACAGGAATGAAGCAAATATGGGCTCAGCGAGGTCCCTGGGGAGCAGATTCAGGATCCCCCTGGGGGAACTGATTCCTCATATGCCATAGTCTTGGATGCCAAGACCACATCCCCATACTACTGTTCCCAGGGAAGGAAGAAAGGAAACTGCAGAAAGTTTCCAGAAATTGCCAGAAATCTCCAGGCTTATATTAATACAGTGCTTTTAGGGAAAGAGATGCCCTCAGTGACGAGCTCTGTCCTGATTCCTGAGACAGTCTAAATGTAACTGAATCCGTGAGGAAAGCAGTGATCCGGGATCTTCCAGTGTGGGGGCCAAGCATGGTGATGACCTGAGCTGGACTCCAAAACCTACATAAAATGCTGGCACAGTAGCACACCTGTGGTCCCAGTGCTGGACACGATGGCTCACCTGTATTCCCAGTGCTGGACATGGTGGCTCACCTGTATTCCTAGTGCTGGACACGATGGCTCACCTGTATTCCTAGTGCTGGACACAGTGGCTCACCTGTGGTCCCCGTGCTGGACACGGTGGCTCACCTGTAGTCCCAGTGCTGTGTTCAGAAGAGACCTTGCCCCAAAGAAGAAGGTGGAGTTTGAGAAAGACCCCAAAGCTTGACCTCTGGCTTCCACATGCACATATGCCCCCCTCCCCCACACACATGCAAACACTCATGCACCTCGCATATAGCACATGCTGAATGCTGCAGCTCAGGAGGCAGAGGTAGGAGGACCACCATGAATTCAAAACCAGCCTGGGCTGCCGAGAGTTCCAGGTTAGCCTGGGCTACTGTCTCAAAAAGCCAGAAGAGGGCTGGAGAGATGGCTCAGTGGTTAAGGCACTTGCCTGCAAAGCTTAAGGATCAGGGTTCGATTCCCCAGTGCCCACATAAAGCCAGATGCTCCAAGAGGCACATGCATCTGGAGTTCCTTTGCAGCAGCTGGAGGCCCTGGTGCGCCCATTCTCTCTCTCTCTCTCCTTGCAAGTAAATAAATAAAACATATTTTTTAAATGCCAGAAGAAGGAAGAGGAGGAGAAGGAAGAACTATGCTTCACCAACATTTCTGGATGAGCTGGTACCAGAGCTGCAGTGGGCACTTAGGCCAATCCAGATCCCCTCATTGCCAAGTTCTAGAATGTTTGTAGTTTCATGACTCCATCCTGCCAGGCTCAGCACCAGCAAGGCATTAACAGAAACCGACAGTGCCCCTCCCCCAAAGCCCTGCCTCCCCATGGAATGTAGGGACACTTGAGTGACAGCTTCTGGGAACTGAAGACTCAGATGGGCAGGGACTAAAGGTGTCATGTCCGAAGATGTCAGCCCTGGAAGGAATAGTCACTGATCACCTTCTCACCTGTCCCCTCCACCTGTCCGGCTCTGGAGAGGCCCGGGATGAGGTGTGGGATCCAGGGGAACTCAGTCATCTGCAGGTTCTGGAATCTCAGACAAGCCTTGGCGCTTCCTGAGCCTCTTCCTAGAGGACTTTCAAAGTCCCAGGCAACTGCCAAGTTCAAGGATTCTCTGAGCTCTCTAGGCTGTACCTGCTGTCACACAAGGTGACAACTTGGGGACCCAACAGTTTATCTGGAGAAACCGATGTCCAAGGCCTAGCCTTTCCCATCCCCACCAGCCCAGACAGCATTACCTTCTACCACTGGTTGGGGTGTTGTGTCCACAGGACACTCATGCTAAGGCTTGGTCCCCAGGGTAGTGGTGTGGCAATGGGGCGGGGCATCCTGGGCATCCTGGTAGGTGATCGGGTGGTGAGGGTGGAGCCCTGGTAGATAGGCTCTCCTGGAGTTAGTAAGCTCACACTCGAGGGCCTGGCTTAGGTAGTGAAGAACAGGTTGGGCTAAAAGCCAGGCTGACCTCCTCTTTGGCCTCTTCTGAGCATGCCCACATCCCTCCCACCGTGATTCCTCATCAGAAGCTGGCCAGATGTGGCCGCTCAACCTAGGACCTCCCAATCTCCAGAACCATGAGCCTAAGTAAAGCTCTTTTCTTTACAAACTCTCCAGCCTCGTGTATTCTGTTACAGCCTCCTAAGATGGACTTGGCCCCTCCTCCAGGCCTGGAAGGCAGTGTGGTACAGGAGACGGGCAGCTTCACATTCCAGCACTTGGCACCTGCCTTCTGTCAGCAGCTGTTCTGTGCACCGCTGGACTGGCCCATCCGTCTCTATCTGGCACTGTACAGGGTCACCTTCCGTGTGGAGTGATGATTAAACCTTCTGGTGATGTCCCCTGACGGAACCAAATGTGACTTCTGTAATGGCCTGAGAAAAGGTCGTGGCCTGGGACTCTGTATTACTCTGTCACGGAAATTAAAGGAACAGTTTGGCACAATAAAAGGCCGTCTGCTCGGTGGCCTGCTCACCTCAGACAGCTTCCTCCTGCTATCTTTTCTGATAATGTGGATTAGGGTCCTCTCACAGCTGCGGGCGGGATAAATGGCTTTTCCACCACACAGGCAAACCTCAGAACACGGCTGTCCCTCATCCCACAGCACAGTTTAGGATGAAAATATTCTCCGGGGCACAGGGGCTGCAGAAGACTATCTGCCCACCAGCCTACTTCCTGGGCTTTTCTCTTGAGTCCCCCTTTTTCACCCCCACCCCAAGTGCTACCAGACTGATGGGCCTTGTGGATTCTGGATTCTTCGTTTATGTAGACATCTGAAAGTTTCTTATACATGCTTGATGCTTTTTTGTATTCGTTCAGATTATCACAAATAAGTATTCTCCCTGGGGGAGGGAGAACATGGGGAAATGTCTGAACTTCATCTTGCTACAAGGTAAGGCACAGGCTGTGATGGTTAAGTTTTGTTGTCAACCTGACCTGTTAGCAATCTACGGTGATCTTGAATGTTGTGTAGCAGATTTCCTCCGAATTAAAGAGAGAAAGGAGGCTCAGGGGATTCAGGAAGTCATGTCAGTTAGAAACAAACATCCCTTCCTGGGAAGGCAGTGCAGGAAGGAGATTCCAAACACTCAGGAAGTCAAGAAGTCTGAGGAAAGGGCTGCAAAACCCTGTCCTAGGACTATATACAGGGGTAGAAAATCTCTCTTCACTGGTGTGTGTGTGTGTGTGTGTGTGTGTGTGTGTGTGTGTGTGTGTGGGTTTGTTTGTGTTCTCTCTCTCTCTCTCTCTCTCTCTCTCTCTCTCTCTCTCTCTCTCTCTCTCTCTCTCTCTCTCTCTCTCTCTCTGTTTGGACCTGTGAAAGGGGGCCTACCTCTTTCTCCTTTATGGAACTTCCCCTGGATCTTAACTTCACTAAATCCCTTCCTCCCATAACTGTGCCTGGTTTGGAGGTTCATCCCAAGCAGCGTGTGGCTGACTATGAGAGGCTCGAAAGAAGCTAGGCTGTGGTGTTCCAGCTGGTATGGGATTTGGCTAGGAAAGGAGTTGATCCAAGATGGCCAAAGTCATAGAAGAGAGATGATCACTCACATCTCCCAGCATCACTTAAGCAGAGATTGCATCAAGTTTATAGGGTTATAGACAGAGTATTTCCTGGCAGTGTCTCAAGTCTGTGTCATTCTTTACTTACAATGCAGAGGAGTTTTTTTGTTTTTTTTTCCCCTGTAAAGGTTTGCAGTTCACTTTCAGTCTTACTGCATACATTTGAATTTCACAAGTGAAGTCCATCACCTGGGGAAGGCAGTGCTCGAGATGGGAGGCACCATCTTCTTCCCTTCCATAGGAATTGCAGAATTCCCCCATGATTTGTGGGGGTTACTCTGATATGGGGAGAAAATGAAAGAACTTTCCAAGGGTGGCTCTTGAGCAAATCAGAATTGACCTTGATAATGAATCCTGTAAGGAAAGGCCCCAGTTAGAACCGGAAAGATGGCTCCGTGGGTAAGATGCTTACCATGCAAGCATGAGGACCTGAGTTTGGATGGCCAGCACCCACATAGCATGCTGAGTGTGGTGTGCACGCCTGCCATGTGGTGGTGAGGAGACAGGACAGGAGGATCCCTAGGGCTTGCTGGCTTCCTTGTTTAGCCCAATTGGTGTGCCCTGGATTTCAGTAAGAGTCCCTGTCTTCAAAATAAAGGTGGAGGGCTGGAGAGATGGCTCAGCAGTTAAGGCAATTGCCTGCAAAGCCTAACAACCCAGGTTCAGTTCCCCAGTGCCCACATAAAGCCAGATGCATATTGGCACATGCATCTGGTGTTTGTTTGCAGTGGCTGAAGGCCCTGGTGCATATCTCTCTCTCTCTCTCTCTCTCTCTCTCTCTCTCTCTCTCTCTCTCTCTCTCTCTCTCTCTCTCTCCTTGCAAATAAATAATTTCAAAAAATTAAGGTGGCGAGTGATCAAGTAAGACACCAGATATCACCTCTGTCCCTCCCATACATTCCCATGCATGCAAATGTGTGCCCACAAACATACAAACATGCATAAGCACACATCACACACACAAACATATACATGAAAAATAAGAAGAAGAGGAAGCCCTAGTCAAGGAGATGGTAAAATCACATGTCCCAGAAATGGTAGGCACTGCTTCTAACCTCGAAGAAGCCTATGGGAAAGCACTCTGGAGCAGGACGACAGGGAGGACAGAGCAGGGAGCACCAGCTACCTCAGCTCTGCAAGCCCAGCCCTGCCTGTGACTCCCACCCTCCCCACTCCTCCCTTGCTACTCCCAACATTAAGGATAGAAAGCCTGGCTGCGCTGAAGATGGGTCACCTTGAGGAAGTATCCGTTCAAAACTGTCAGACGCAGCCTGGAAAAGCTGTCAGACTCACACATCCCTGGTCCCAGTGAATCTTAGCTCCTCGTGTGACAGCTAAGCCCTGGGGTGTGCCATTGTCAGACAATTCTTGGCAAGATGCCTCCGGATATTACAGTCCTTGCAGGAATAGACTAATGGCCAAGAGGGCAAGAAGAAAGGGAGCGTTGGTGGCATTGTGTCTTCATTCAGGGAAGATGTCGCTCTGATTATTTCCAAGGCCCTGAGCCAAAGCATAGGAAGCCTCGATGTAGTTTTGCCTTCACTGTTTTATTATAAGAAATGACCGATCTCTACAAATAAACAGAATAGTGTAATAAACCCCCATGCGGCTTCCACAGTTATGAGCACTCCTCCCATTTGACACCCTTCCGCTTCATTTCTTTGTAGCTTTTAGATAAAATTTATATACATTCAAATGCACAAATATGCATGCTGCAATTTTGACAGATGGATGGGTTCATATAAACCACCCCTTTAATACAATCTGGAATATTTCCACCTCACTAAGATCGTGTGCAGTGTTTCTTCCCAGGAAATACCTCCCCTCCCACCTTCACTAAGGAGATTCCTTTTGCATATTCCAGAATCCATATGACTAAAACATTATTGCTCAGTATTTCTCCATAGGGTGGCTCTTCCGTGCTTGTGATCTTGACTGTCAACTGGACGGGATTTACAATCACCTAGGATACACACTTCCGGCCATGTCTATGAAATTCCAGAGGATGAACTGGGGATGGACGGGCAGCACCTTCCAATGGGTGGACTAACAGGTCCACCACGGAAAGCAGTGTTGTCCCCCTGTCCTTGCTTATTACTGACTTATTACTGCTGGCATCAGACCCCAGCCTCTTCAGCCTTCCAGTGTGGATGCAATATGAGTGATGTCCCAAGGACTCTCCAGGGAGCTTCAGGCCTTCAGGACCAGATTGGGACATCCAGCCTTCTGGACAGCCATTGTTTGACTGCCCAGCCTGTATCCTGTGAACCAATTTAATAAATCCCCTTTGTAATCTAAATACATTCTATTGGTCTCATCCCTCTAAGAGCTCTGTCTAATACACCCGCACATCTACTCTTCTGTCTACGGACATCTGTATTCTTTCCAGGTTGGGTTATTACTAACTGAACAACAATAAATAGTTAAACATAATTTGGGCTGGAGAGATGGCTCAGCGGTTAAGGCACTTGCCTGCAAAGCCTAAGGATCTGGGTTCAATTTCCCCGTCACCATGTAAAGCCAGATGCACAAAGTGGTGCATGCATCTGGAGTTCATTTACACTGTCAAGAGGTACTCATTCTCTCTCTCTCTCTTGCAAATAAGTAAATAAAATAAAATATTATAAAGACTTAGCTTTCGTTTCTCTTTAAAATTTTTGTTTAAAAAAACAGCTGGAAAGCCGGGCGTGGTGGTGCACGCCTTTAATCCCAGCACTCGGGAGGCAGAGGTAGGAGGATCGCTGTGAGTTCAAGGCCACCCTGAGACTACAGAGTGAATTCCAGGTCAGCCTGGGCTAGAGGGAGACCCTACCTCGAAAAACCAAAAAAAAAAAAAAAAAAAAAAAAAAAAAACCAGCTGGAGATGGATTGTGATGGTTTGAAGCAGAAACTCCCATAAACTCACGTGTTTTGTCCTCAGCTGGTGTTACTTTGGGAGGCGGAAACAGATGGAGGAAGTGTGGTAGTGGGGTGGGCTCTGGAGTGTCATAGCTCAGCTCACTCTCTTGCTGCTGTGGTCCACCTGCTGTGGCAGACGTGATGTCCACCCCCTGCTCATGCCAGCTGACCCTGCCATCATGGGTTGTAAGCCAACATCAACCCTTCCCTCCCATCAGCTGCTTTTGGTCAAGTCTTTTGTCCCAGCAATACAAATTAGCTGTAATATGGACTTACTGGATTCGATGATAGATATACAATTAACTTTATGAGACAAGATCAGAATTGTTTTACGGGTCACTGGCCATAACGTTGTGTGCTCTCAAAGGACCGCACGTTACTTCTGGTTACTCGTGGTTACTCCAACTCCTTGCCAATATTTGGTGTTTTCAGCCAGGCCACTGTAGCCGGTCTAGCGGGCATGGCCATGTGGCATACCTCATTGGGATTTTAATTTGCATTTACATGGTAACTAATCAACAACTACCTTCCTGCATGTGCATTTTGGCCATTCGTACATCTCCCCTTGTCCAACGTCTCTTGGAATCCTTGGTCTATTGGTATTGAGCTGTGTGTTTTATAATTCTTGAGTCGTAGGCATTCATTACACACTCCAAACACAAGGCCTTTGTCAGATCCAGTTTGCAAACATTTCCTCCCACTTTGTGGCTTGTGATTTCATTTTCTTAAGCATAGCTTTCAATGCGTTTTTAATTTTGAAAATGTCTAATTTATAATTGTTTTTCTTTTATAATCATTACTTTGTTTCCTGTCTAAATTTTTTTACCTTCCTTAGATTGCACAGCCTCTTTCTTTTATTTCCCTAAAAGCTTTTTAATGTTAGTTTTTAGTGTTTCAGTCCGTCATTCATCTCATATTAATTTTCCTATACTGCGTGAGGTACTTGGTTCCCCTGTGGATGCCCAGTTATTCCAACAATGTTTTTTTAGCAAGATTTTCCTTTCTCTATTGAAATGTCTTAGTGCCATTTTCCAAAACAAATTGATCATGTAAGTGTAAATCTATTTCTGGCCTTATTATTCTGCTTCATTGACCAATTAGTGTATTATTATGGTAATAGCACGTGATTTTTATCACCTTATAATGAGTCTTAAGTTCAGGAAGTACAGAATTTCAGGTTTGTCCTATCTCAAGATTGGTTAGTTATTGTTACTTTGTTATTACGGGCTCTTTGCATCTCCATACTTTTTGTGGCTTTAAAAAATATTTATTTATCTATTTATTTATTTAGACAGAGAGAAAGAGACAGAGAGGGAAAGAGAGAGAGGGAACATTGGCATGCCAGGACCTACTGCCACTGTAAACCAACTCCAGACACATGCACCACTTGGTGCATCTGGCCTCATGTGGGTACTGGAGAATCGAACCTGGGTCATCAGGGTTTGCAAGCAAGTGAGTTAACTGTTAAGCCATCTCTCCAATCCCCACTTTTTGGGGCTTTTTGAGATAGGCTCTCACTCTGTAGTCCAGATTGGCCCCAAACTCCCAACCCCCACCCCCACCCCCGCCTCAGTGTTCTGAATGTTAAGATTACAAGTGTGTGCACCTTGCTCAGCTCCATGAAAATTTTAGAAGCATAATCTGATTTCTATGTTTGTAAGTCTTGGGGAACTCTGCATTATATTCCATTTCGAGTCACATGATGAATTCTCATATTGCCCAGAATGAGGATCATGACTCTGTCCTGTGTGTCCACACCATAGACACGCTCCACCCGTTTGTCACGTAGCTGCATCTGGTGACCAGATGTGCTGTCAGGGGATCTCAAGAGGAGAGTTATGGCAGTTGTAGATGTCAAGAAGAAACAGTAAAGTGCTTCCTTCAGACGAAAGTTCTCGACCTAATAAGGAAAGAAAAAGTCATGTGCTAGACAAGCAAGTCAAGAAGTGCCCAGCTGTGCAATAGCGTCGCCCAACCTAGGTGGGTAATCAACAGCTGGCTAATTAGCTATGAGATCTCACACCGAGCCCTGACTGGTAAGGGGACCCAAGGCAACCTTGAAGGGGGACCAAGAACCCCATCTCCGTGGGGAAGTCCTCACTAACCATAGGTCCTCAGAAAGGCTACACCCTCCAAACGCTCACCAACCTAGCAATATTTCTCTCAATGGACCAATCATAATCTCACTCTCCATTGGAGACTCTGTTTGTATTTTTCAGAAAGCAACGAGAACCGTGGACAACCGAACTCCACCAAAGGGACCTGATTTGATGGGGGACACCCAAGCAGGAGACGATCCATGTAGAGCCCTAACACAACCTCCAAGGAATTGGGATGACAAGTAAAAGAGCTACTCCCGCAGCAAGGCAGATAACCTAGGGAAGGACAATGGAGAGAGGAACCAAGGGTGGCCAAAATTGTCCAAAACACAAATTTAGAGATGCTTAAAAACCTAATAACTATGCAAAATTTAAATCACCCACTATGACTCAGGGAAATTTGCAGAAAAGGGGGCGGAAAGAATGTAAGAGTCATGGGGGGAGAATAACTAATGCATAAGAGGGAATGTCATCATGGATTCAATGGCTTTATCTAAGAACCTATGATACTGAGCATATTGCTGTGTTAATATATATATATAATTTTAAGCCAATAAAAACGTTTTAAAAAGTCATGTGTTAAGGCTTCTAAGATCTATGGTTAGCACAAATCCATGAAATTATGAAAAAAAGCAAAGAAACAGGTGGTGGTCTTGCTGTCGCCCCTCAAACTACAAAAGTTAAGCCGCAGCTTGTGAAAAGTACACGGCTGAAATGGGAAGGACATCAAACGTGTGTGTACACACAGACACGTGTCACATAAGATATCTGGTCAACCACAGACCACGTGGATAACAGAAAAAGCCGTATCAGCTAGTGACTCCATAACCATTGTACCACAGTAGCACGGACGCTTGACTCACACGTGTGAGGGGATGTTGGTGCAAACATACTCACTGTGCTGATTTTTAAAAATATTTTATTTATTCATTTTCAAGCAGAGAGAGAGAGAGATTGAGAAAGAGAGCACCAGGGCCACTATATTGTGGGTCTGACCTATATGGGTACTGGGGAATTGAACCTGGGGCCTTAGGCACTAGAGGCAATTGCCTTAACCACTGAGCAATCTCTCCAGCCCTCACTGTGCTGTTGATCATACAGAGATATATTACATACAGTTATGTGTTGTATATAGTGATAATAAATGTTATTGACATATGTCCATGACTCTGCTTTTTATTATTATTCTAAGAAGTTTATTTATTTATTTTAGTTTAGTTTTTTTAGTTTTTTCAAGGTAGGGTCTTGCTCTAGCCCAGACTGACCTGGAACTCACTATGGAGTCTCAGGGTGGCCTCAAACTCATGGTGATCCTCCTACCTCTGCCTCCCAAGTGCTGGGATTAAAGCTGTGTGTCACCATGCCTGGCCCTATATTTTTATACTTTATTTTTTGAGACAGAGTCTCATGCAGCCCAGGTTGGTTTCAAAACTCACCCTGTATCCAAGGATGACCCTGATTTTCTGATCCTCCAGCCTTCAGTTCCTAACAAAAAAGTGCTAGAATTATTGGTGTACGCTATATCACATCTGGTTTGTGTGGAACCCAGTGCTTCATGCATATTAGCACGAAGATTACTGCAGATCTACCAACTGAGCTCCATCCCCAGCCATAGTTAAATTTGTAAGTGTGCTGTAAAGAGGCACAGTGGTACATGCCTCGTGTTGGCTGCCTTGTCACAGGGTGGGCCTAAGCCACTTTGGGGTGCAGAAGTACTATCTGTGATGCTTGCACATCAGAGAAATTACCTCACAATGCATTTCTTGGCACACATCATCAACTACAACTGCATCGGAATACACACAGTGTGGTGGTTTGAATCAGGTTGTCTCCCATCAACTCGTGTGTTCTCCATGCTTGGTCCCAGCTGGTAGAAATTTGGGAGGTGGAGCCTTGCTGGAGGTTGTGTGTTGTTGGGAGGAGCCTTATGAATGTTGTAGCCAGCTTCTCCATGCTAGACTATAGCTCACTCTCTTGCTGCAGTTTTCCACCTCTTGTGGCAGAGGTTATGACCAGCCTCTGTCCTCTGCCATCATAAAGCCCCCCCCCCACTGTAAGCCAAAATGACAAAAACTCCCCTCTCATCAGCAGCTTTGGGTGGGAGCTTTTCCCCAGCAATGAGAATATAACTACGTCACACAGGCTTCATTCCTCATGGCTGCTCCAGGCTTTCCCTGGGAATCTTGGAACACATCCTCCCATGAATCAGGGGAGCAGTGACTATGTTGTTCACTTAGATTCTGTGTAAAGACTGTGGGCACGGGGCTATGTGGCCTCGAGAGAAGCGTCTGTTCCTCGCTGCCTGGAGGAAACATGAAGACATCCATCAGTTCACAGTCACCAGTACCTATGGGTTACAGCCACCTGTGAGTCACAGGAACACCGAACCGAGAAGACAAAATCACACCAGTCTACCTGGAGCCACGCTTTGTGACATTCCTTCAGTCCTTTTGAAAACTGGAAACATAAAATTTGTGTGTGGGGAGGGTGGTTCCCTCAAAGGGAAGAAATTACAGAGTTTGAACATCTAATCAATGTTATTATCACATCCACCCAAGAGACTCCTTGAGAAACCTACTCACAACTGCAGGTCATGCTCATACAGACAACAGCACAGAATGATTGGACACACGTCGTACATGTGGTGCCGAGAAACCTTGTGGCAGGAACTCAAAGCCCAATCGGGCCATTGTTTGGCTGCACAGGCCTGTGGTGGGGGAAAAAAATAACCTTTCAAATCCACAGTTTAGTCATCGGTAACATTGGGATAATAATAGCTATCTTGTAGGGTTGTGAAGAAAGCTAAATGTTAAAGTGTGGAGAAAGCCCATCAGGATACAATCAAAGACTGTGAGCGTTCCGTTTCCTGCCCCCTTCTGTAGCAGATGAAGGCTCCATAATCAACCACCTGAAGTTCCAGTTGAAGGGAAAGTTCCAGCAGTGAGCATGTCCCCAAATGTATCTGCAGGTAATTGTGGGTAATGGGTTTTCTAGATACATTTCCTTTACCCAGGGAGACCACAAACATGGCCTCTTCCAGTTAGAATTCCCGAAGGCTCCTTTGATTCCCTCCAGTTTCATGGAGGGTCTGTCAACTCTGGTTGCTGGTGTGAGAGAGACCACATTGCAACGAAGTCCTCCTCCAATGTGTGAGGCTGGCTGTCCAAGCACTAAGTTCCTTTGACACAGCTGATATCCAGATGTGAGAGAGGCCACTTATTCTTTCATAGCTTCCCCTTTTCCATCCTTGGGCTCTTTCATGGAAGCTGCTGGCAAACACCTGTATTCATCAGTGTTCTCCAGAAGAACAGAACCAAAAGAAAGAATATATATGATAAAGGTATTGATTAGCTTGGCTTACCCAATACAGGCTGAGCAGTCAGCTTTCTAGTTGCTGCGCAGAAAGAACCCAAACAAAAGCAGCTTGGGGAGGAATGGGTTTATTAGGCTTATGGACTCGAGGGGAGACTCCATCCTGGCAGGGAAAATGATGGCATGAGCAGAGGGGTGGACATCACCTCCACCACAGCACTGCAAACAGCGGCAGGAAGGTGTGCCAAACACTGGCAAGGGGAAGCTGGTTTTTAACCCTCAAAAGCCCTCCCCCAACAGCACAGCTCCATTGAGGTTGTAAAATCCAAACTGCCATCAGCTGAGGATCAATACCCATAACACATTCATTTGTTTGTGGGGGACACCGGGATCAAACCATGACACAGGCTGAGCAGTCCAACAATGGCTGTCTGTACACTGGAGGGAATGAAGGCCGAAGAAGTCCCCCCTGGTGTGAAGACCTGGAGGATTCCCAGAGAGCTGCTGGTCTTCAGTCCACAGTCCACGCCCAAAGGCTGAAGAAACTGGGTCCTGCCTGATGTGCTCACCAGCTACTCACCAGCAGGAAGCCAGGAAAGTTGGGCCAAAGACATTGCTTTTCCCTGGAACCTCTTCACATAGAGGCTGCCAACAGAAGGGCTGTCCACGGTGAGGGAGGGTCTTCCTCCCTCAGTTAATTCCTCCTGGAAACCCGTTCACTGTGCTTTGAATTGTGAAATGTCCCCCATAGCCTCATGTGTTTGTGATTAGGCTTCATACTCAATCTCCAACCGGTGGCAATTTGGGAGGTGGAACCTTGCTGGGGGAGGTGTGTCACTTGGGGTGAGCCTTGGGTGTTATAGCCCAAGCCCTCCTTGCCAGAGCTAGCCCACTCCCAGCTGTGTCATGGTTTGAGACTGTAAGCCTGAAGTCAACCCTTCCCTTCCATACGCTGCTTTGCATCAGGTGTTTTTCCCCAGCAAAGAGAGGATAACTGCTACATTCACAGGATGACCAAAAGGCTCGACTCAACCCAGCCGACGATAAAGGTTAGCTGTCACAACACCCTTCCTAAGATGAAATTCATTCGAACCTCACTGCATTGCCCCCGGCTCTCTTGGAGCAGTTCATTTCCTTCAAGTGTATCTTCCATCAAAGGCAACCATTATCAAGCCACTTTAGCGCCTACTGGGAAAAGGCCCACCATGGTATTAGAGCCACCAGTAGCCTCGGCTTCTCAGAATGCCAAGCAGTTGTTGACTTCTTGGTTTGTGTTCCCGCCCTGCCCTGCTACGATCTGTTTCTCATCACCTCACTCTGCCTGGAGCATCGGAGCTGAGCTTATCCACAGAAGGAGAGGTGGCCCAAGGCTTCAATTACTCACCACTCAAGAACAATGTCATCCCAGGAAGGAAGGAACAACGCACAAAGTGACAGAGAGCTTCTTTCTGTCTTCACAGGTGTCAAATTGTTATGCACCCCAAATTGTCCCCATCTCAAGTCCCAAACCTTCTTGGAGGGGATTTATTTCTAATGATGTCTCCCCCCTCCATAGCCCCTGTTATGATTTAAATGTGAAATTCCCCTGCACAGGCTTATGTGTCCAACACTTTGTCCCCGGGTGGGTAGTGCTGTTTTGGAACCATTAGAAGCCTGAGCAGGGGGTGAGGGTCACACTGGGGCAGGTGGGAAGGGGTGTCAGGGCAGGCATTGGCATTTATAACCCATCCCCTCTTTCTGTTCAGTGTCTCTGCTCCTCCAAGATGTAAGCAGACAGCCTCACACTCCTGTGGCCACAGAGTGAACTTCTCGTGTACCACCGTGCCTCGCCCACCATGATGGATGAAACGTGAGCCAACATAAGCCCTCACTCCCAGGGACTTGGTTATAGTTATGAGAAAAAAATAACGATTCCTCTTTCCATGGAGGCATTTCCATTCAGTGCCTACAAGTAAAAAGCAAGCATTTGCCTGTGAGTGTAGGAACATAGGATGAACTGTGCCCTGAAACACCTCCCTGCCCATTGCTCGTGACTTTGAGGCACCTCCGGGGTAAGTTATCTCCCTGATGCATTATTCGTCCCATGAATATCTGAGTGTCTCACTCACAGCAGAAAACAAAACAGACCTTGGTCCTGTCTTAGGGAGCCTACGCTCTAGTGGGGTGAGACACATGATACATGGGTGGATAAATATAACTTCCACTAGCAATGAACACTTTGGAAGAAAGTTCTAGAATATGACAGGACACTGGAGACTGATGACGTCAGGGAATTATTGACTGTGATGTGCTTGGGGAGGCATTTTCCAGAGATAGTTGAATAGAAACCTAATGGCTATTCAGACACCCAGGAGATGGTGCCAGGTAGAGACAAGAGTGAGGGAAAATGTCTGGGACAGCCACACCCTCATCAGGGCTGAATGGTAATGGAGAAACTGAGGCAGGGGGCTATAATATGAGACTGGGAAGAATGGACCAGCTCTGATAGGGTCTTCCTATGAGTATGCCTGTGTCCAGTCTTGCTTTCCTCAGACCCTCCCTGACACCCGGACGGGAATGGCTGCCCTTCCTATACAGTACCCTCGCAGGTTTCCCCTGCCTGCAGGTCCGAGCTCTCACTTTTTATGGGGTCCACGTATCTGGCCAACTCCTGAAATCAGGTCCAGCCTCCCCCCTTTGCAGAACCAAGCTGCTTGAACTTGCCCTTGCCACAGGGAGCTTCCTCCCCCACCTGGAAGAGGGCAGGTGGATTATCCAGTGACTCGAGAGGTGAGCACTTGGTGGTCATTTGGGTCTAATCACTACGCCAGGCCAGGTGAGTCAGGAGAAATCTATTCCCCTGGGTCAAGAGGTGGCATCGCCAGGGATTAGCTGTTAGGATCTGAGGATCTGAAACCAGAGTGAGAGGAAGCAGGTGCCCCTCTGCGGGAACTGGTTAATTCCACCAGACAACAGGAAGAAACATTGGCCAAGTGAGAGCTTTTCGCAGTAAACCCACTCTATATCATCCAAATAGAAAATATTCCTCATACACATTTTATTAAATCCTCAGACTCTGGTTTGCAGAAGAGGAAACAGGGGCTGGGGAGACAGCTCCGTCAGTGAAGTGCTTGCCTCCAAGTATGAGAACAGGAACTTGACCCTCACAACCCACATAAAAGTGCTGGGTGTGGTGGCATGACACTTAATGACAGCTCTGGGTGGGGAGGCAGACAGAAGGATCCCTGAGGCTGGCTGACCAGCTAGTGGAACCTAATTGGTAATGTCTGGGTCTATGGAGACCCGGTCTCAAAAAAGAGGTGGGGGCTGGAGAGATAGCTCAGCGGTTAAGGCACTTGCCTCCAGTGCCCAGGACCCACATATGCCAGATCCACAAGGTGGTGGCCCTGGTGTTCTCTCTCTCTCTCTCTCTCTCTCTCTCTCTCTCTCTCTCTCTCTCTCTCTCTCTCTCTCTCTGCTTGAAAATGAATAAATAAAATACTAAAAAAAAGGTGGAGAGCATTCCTGAAGATGATCCCAAGGTTGTCCTCTGGCCTTCACAGACGTGTGCACTCCCACACATGTGAACACACACACACACACATGCACACACACACACATAGAGTGATAAAAGTGAGGTGCTCGTGCCTTAAGAAAGCAGAGCTGGGGTTCAAGCCTCAGCAGGTTTACATCTACACTCACACTTCCTAGAGCCAGAAAGAGAGGCCACAGTACCACGGACAGAGGGAACCCATGACCTCTCTGATGACTGAGCTAGCAGTCAGGACATGAGCACTCACCAGAGAGGCAGCTCCAGCAAGGGCTCAGGGAAGAGACCCTCACACACCCAGCCGTGCTACCTTCTGCACACACCCAGGTGACATCAGAGCCTCTCTGCCTCCTCTGTGACACCTAGTGACCAGGGACCATCCATTCCCTAGGCCGGTGAGAATGACAAGTCGATTCCAGCAGTTTCTGGATTGGAAGAGCCAACAAAGTTTAGCCACACGAGCCACCCTTTGCCAGTCCACACCAAAGCCTTTCTCCAGCCTACTTTGCCAGTCCAAGATCATAAGGGCATGGTGGTGAGGAGTGGCCTGTGTGCCAGACAGTCCCTGGGGTCCCTCAGGACGATTTCCCTGGAGTG
>PVHP010039546.1:0-16306 GCA_004024765.1 Zapus hudsonius | reverse complement strand
GGCATGAGCAGAGGGCTGGACATCACCTCTGCCACAGCACTGCAAACAGCGGCAGGAAGGTGTGCCAAACACTGGCAAGGGGAAGCTGGCTTATAACCCCATAAGCCTGCCCCCGACAACACAGCTTCATCGAGGTTGTAAAACCCAAACTGCCATCAGCTGAGGATCGATCTATCAGAACACATTCAATTGTTTGTGGCGGACACCTGGATCAAACCATGACAAGTGCCTAGTGTACCATTTTTTAAATTTATATCAAGGATTTCTCTTCATTCAACAGTCTCAGCCATACCACACTGAACGTGGCCAATCTCATCTCTTCATTCAACAAATACTACTTAAGCGCTAAAAATGTGCCTAATATTTTCCTAAGCATTGTATATATATGCAAATATGAATTGTAGTATTCAGAGTATAATAAGAAGTCCATCACAACTGAAGCAGAATGTGAAAGGTAGCCATAGGAGAGATAGGACAGGTAATTAGACAATTTGATAAAGAGACTATAGCACTAATGTCTGATGAACTCTAACTGGCTGCCACTTTGTTTCAAAATTGTGGATCAAACAAAATTAAACTTTACCTATGACCTGGTAGCTAATGTTCATATGCGATCCAAATCAGTCAAATTCTTCAGAAGGTGCTCTGGAATGTTGCAACCCACCTTAAAGCCAAGTTGGAATATAGATCTCATTCAATTATCAAAAGTAGATAAATTGAGAACTTATATGTGCCACTATCAAACTCTACCACAGTTTGTCCCTAATAGTTGTGACTGATACCTTGGCCATTCAATGGTCCTCTCATCATCATCTTCAATGGTTATATCATCTTTACTTTAGAATTTTATGTTGGTCTCGCATAACTGTGGCTTGTGTTCCTAATATAGTTGATAAGAGCATTGACACTTGCTATTCATTAAATAGGCAAGGAGATTTTCTAATTTTCCTCACCTATCAGTGTGCGGTAATAATAGTAGCTATCTGGTGAATAGCTCTGTTGTGAGATTTAACTGGTACTGGCTTGAATGCTATTGTGAATTCTATGCCTAACTACCTGTGTGATCTCAAGTAATGAAGGTTACCTTATTAAGCCTCCATTATCTTATCTGTAAACTGGGAACAATATTAGAACCTACTTTACAAGTTGCTGTGAGTACAAAAATGAGATATAATAAATAGAATCTGTTTAAACGATATCTGATCTTATGAACAGACTCAAACTTTGGTTTTAAAAAGACAGCTTCCCTATGCCTCTCCCCACGTAAAACTACATCAATTCTTCCATGTATTTCCTTCCTCACTCCTTAGTCTCCTTCACAAATTTCAATTATCTTTCCTCTTGTTATAGGAGCCTTTTAAGGCTAAGGTTCCTCTTCACAACCAGATAGTCGAATTAACACTATATTTATTATGTGTACATTGCTATATGTATATGTATTATATGTACATGTCACCCAATACAAGGACCTCAGACATGAATAAACACATTCAAACTGTCACTTAATTCAGTCTTTATCCTATTTATTTACAGAAGTTATTTTCACATTTTGGAACTCATCCTCAAACCAAAGTAGTTACCTGGCAACAAGACAGAGTAGGACTGAGAAGGAGCTGGCCCTGACTACGGAAACCTTCTCATAAAGAAGTCCAACCTCTTATAGAATATATCTAGACATCCCCATGAGTGCTTATAGGAATCTATATATTGTTCCAGTCACCCTTTACTGATGCAACTAGATGAGCAGAGAATCTGCAATTTTGTGCATGGAAGGTACAAAGAATGAAACATTCCAAAATGGAAATTTTGTTTGGCTGACATCTCTGCTCTTCAAAAGCCTTGAATCATAGAAATAATTACATGGACTACTTGGCACATTTATGCAATATGCATTACTTGAACAAGACCACTGCATTAGATTCTTCCAAGTCAATTCTGAAGATGCTTAGCCAAAGGAAAGGATGTCAGTAATAGGGTACCATTGCTGTCCACATCACAGTCTTCAGTCTATAACAAGTCTATAAGTCAGTCTATAACTATCCAACCTTCCAACCAGATACCCCATAGTCATCATAAAACCTATACCACAAGCACTTGCCCAGGAAATCTTGCTACCCTGTGATAACAAAAGTGATGCATGCAGTATCTTCCAGTTGCCCTCCTCTGACTTTATAGGGAAGCCCATTTCAGGAATGCTGCTTTGTATTCTGACCATCTTCTGGGGTGTATGCATATTATCCTGATGATAGGAGAGAGTGCCAAATGAATAGGGATGCAGTTTCTGGGAATTCCTTCAGGATGTTGGCACACTAAATTTGGTTATCCTCAATGGAAGTAATAAAAAAAGCACATACATGGCACATACACTTTTCCAGGCACCATTTTTAGGCACTTTAGTACCACATAAGATAAATTAATTTTGATTTTACAGATGAGAAAACAGAAAAATACAGCAGTTAAATGACTCATCAAAAATTACACAGTAATTACACAGCTATTGTAACTAAAACAGCATGGTACTGGCATAAAAACAGACAGACAGATTAATGGAACAGGACTGAATACCAGCTTTATTTGGAAGTAACTTCAGTTATTTGGTCTTTGAAAAGGGGGCCAACAATGTATGCTGGGCCAAAGATAGCATCTTCAAAAAATGGTGCTGGACAAATTGGATAAACACGTGTAAAAAAATGAAAACAGACCCACTCCTTTCACAATGCACAAAAATCAACTCCAAATAGATCAGAGACCGTTATATAAATCCAGTAACCCTGAACAACCTGGAAGAAAAAAATAGGAGGAACTCTACATGAAATAGGAGTAGAGAAAAATTTCCTGAGCAAATCTCCATGAGCCCAGGAAATACAACAAACACTTAACCAATGGGACCTGATCAGGCTCAAAAGCTTCTGTACAGAGAAAACAAACCACACTCAGAGCCAATAGACCCCCTACAAATTGGGAGATGATTTTCACCAGCTACAACTCAGACAGAGGCCTAATTTCCAGAACCTACAGAGAACTCAAAAAATTACTAACAAAAACCCAAAATGCCCCCTCACAAAATGGGGCACTGATCTCAACAGACAATTCACAGAGGAGGAAACACAAATGGCCTTGACTCATTTAAGGAAGTGCTCAGCATCCTTAAGCATCAGGGAAATGCAAATCAAACCCACAATGAGATACCATCTTACCCCTGTCAGAATAGCAATCATAAATAAAAACAACAATCATCGTTGCTGGTGATGATGTAGGGAAAAAGGAACCGTCATACACTGCTGGTGGGATTGCAAACTTATTCAACCGTTATGGAAAGAGTGTGGAGACTCCTAGACATCTACTAGGCATCTACCCGCAAGATGTCACATCTCGATGCAGAAAATTTTGTACAACTATATTTATAGCAACTCAATTCATAATAGCCAAGAATTGGAATCAACCCAAATGCCCAGAAACTGTGGTATATTTACACGATGGAATTCTACTCAGCTGAAAGTAAAAATGACATATCGAAATTTAGGAAAAAATGGTCTGACTATGAGCAGATCTTACTAAGTGAACACTCAAAAGAACAGAGAATTGAACTCAACATACTCTCCCTCATATGTGGTCCTTAACCAGGATAACCTTTTTCTCTATGCAGTCTAGTAGAAAGAAGTGAGAAGTTATGAATGAGGCGTAAGGGATGGGGGAGGGGAATGGCTCAAGCATGAGGCTAAACCAAATTAGGTTCAAAATCATAAAATCCTCAGGAGCATACTGTAACCTACAGAGCAAGTAGTGGGCATCAACTGGCAAGAGGGTCGATGAGTAGTAGCGGAGAATGTCTAAGCCTGTGAATAATTGAGCAGTCTGACAATCCCAGGTCCCAGGCACTGGTTCCTTCCCTCACTGAGCTATTGACCAAAGTGAACCATGAGGTTCCAAAAACAAGACAGAATTCTGTCAAAGTTCTTGAACACCCTCTCCAGGCCTGAGGCAAAACCCTGTTGCTGAAGAAACCTCAGAATGCCATCAATCATCATCGAGAGACCCTTTAAGGTCTGGAATGGTAACCAGCCCCCAGATGGCATTTAGTGCAGTGCTGGAAGGCACTACACAAGCTGCCAGGGGAAGCAGATAATGACAGATGGAGTAAACAGACCACTGGCGTGAAACATAGTTTGTGGCCATGAGTAGGCTGACCACACCTCCTACAGGAAGAGAACAGCAAACCAAGGAAGGAGCTCTTGTGCAATGGAGGAGCCTGGGCCTGGGGGAGACAATCAACAGCTATTAAATTCGGCCAAATATTCTACTCAGTGATGGGGAACCCTTGATTGGAACTGGGGATTCAGGGCACTAGGCACCAGATCCCCGTACTCTTGGGCTCCCAAGAAAAGATGCACTATCAGAGTGATTGACAGGGAGGCTACTAAAAAATAGAATCTAGGTAATCCAGAATTGTGTATATTTGTTAACCTACACTGATCTCACTCTCCGATGGAGATTGTGTTTGTATTTTTCAGCATGCAGCGAGAGAGCTGTGGCCCATATAACCCTACCAACTGACTGCAGGTAGAAAGCTGAGATCCTGTCAAGAGATGAGCCACCACAGTCATATCGTGGAGGATCCATATGGAACCCTGCAGAGAATGACGGGATGAACAAGGGACCCACAGCCACAGCCATTCAATCAACACAGGATAAGCCAGTAAAACAGAAACCAATGATTTTCGACACAAAAACCCCTAAACTCACAACATTAAAGCAGCCTTAATACTCACCCACCACGACTCAGGGAACTGAGTGGAAGAAGGGGCGGAAAGATTGTGAGAACCATGGTGGGGGAGATTATCAGAGGCATGGCACCCCTCAGTAACAACACACTTGGGTCAGGAGAACCCGGCTGAATACTAGGCTATCCATGATCCCCTACCACAAAGACTGATCCAGAAGGCCCATGGAGGGGGATATCCTGCTGACTGGGAATGGGGAGTAAGGGCAATGAGGAATTGGGGATAACAACTCATTGTTGGCCTACTAAGCAATTTATCTCATTATGGACAATAAAAAAAATTATACAGTAAACACATACATAGCCAAGATTAGAATCCAGAATGTCCGGTTCAAGGTTTCTTATGCTAAATTGCTCATTTTATTGAGAGTGTATAGATGTGTCTCTGGGAAGTGATGATGATTTATTCTTAGCCATATATGTATTCTTCCTTCCCTTCTTCCTTCACTTCAACCACCCATCACACCCACCTCATTGGTTGCCTGTCAGATCTTCTGACTACACATATATATGTGAATCCTTATAGAAATCTGCCAATAAAACAAAATTTGGGGCAAATGAGACAAATGTATTCTCATATCATAAATGATCTGGAAGGGCATTTTGTCCTTCTAGTATGAAAAAGTTGATTTTCTTAGAATCTGAATGTCCAGATTTACAGGATTCCGTGAATCCTCAGCTCAGAGTTCATCACAAAGATTTGGTAATGCAAGAAAAGCCATACCACCCCCTTTGTTCTCCCACTCCTGGCTCTATATTGCACCATAGGGTCTTGAATGTGTATGTGTGGTCACCCTAATCTAAGTGTAAAAGATCTGACCACACTCCCCATAATAGCCACATTTGGATCTCCAGACCTAGATCCATAGAAATAGTGTAGTTTGTCTTTAGGGAAACAGATTCCAGAAAGAAGCTTAAGAAAATTCTGCAAGTACGTTAATTTGATGACAAAGACATGGAGAGAGGGGGAAAGAGAGAAAATAGTACTTTACACATAGTATTGTAGAAATCTTAGGTATTATTTCTCATTTCAAGGAAACACAAGCATCCATATGTTTGATTAAAAGTGCAAATGAGGCAGGTGCTCATCTTTTAAAAATCATGGCAGGTCTGATTGGCCATGCAAAGAATGCCAACATATTTTGGTAAGACTAAAGATTGTGAGGTCTGGAAACACAATCTTCTAGTCCAGATTTCTTCAATTTTCATGTGCGCCTTCAAATAGATAGAAAAATAAATGTGCAGAGTTATGTTGTAAGAAAATTATTAATCTCTCAGTAAAGAAAATTAAGTTAAGAAAATGAAATGAAAATATGGCCTGAAGCTCCTTCTGATAGATTGAATGCAAATATGAGGGTTGTTCATTTTTCATCAATTGTATATAGGAAAAAAAGAGTTGAAAAGAAAATGTGCAATGTGTAAAAATCAAATGAAGTTCAGGGATGTCTAAATGGTATGATGAGAGAAAACTGAAATTACTTTATTGGTATTAATTTCCCTTAGTTGCTAGAAAATTCGACCAACTGGAACACATTTCTTTAAGTGAAGGCTTTATCTTTTCTTCAAGTTATGCCTTGAAATATAATTATGGGTTGAGAGACTATTAGCCCATTATTAGCCATTAAATTATTAGTGAAAAATCCATCACCAGATGACAAAGAGCCGAGAAAAAAGTTAGTCTGTTCTAGATACTAAAATGATGATCTCCAGCAACCAGGGGACACTCAGAATGCCAAATAAGATACACTTTTGGGGGGTGGGGTTGAGGAAGGTTCTCATCTTTAGCCCAGAATGACCTAGAAATCACTATGCAGTCTCAGGGTGACTCAAACTCAGAGCGATCCTCCTACCTCTGCCTGCCAAGTGCTGGAATTATAGGATTGTGCCACCACACCCAGCCAAAAACTTTTAATTCAATAATTGTATCACTACAAGTAAATAAACACACACAATCAATTTTTTCTTTTTCTTTTTTTAATACATACAAAATTTATTTATTCATTTAATAGTTAATACTATTTTAGACCTTGTATGAGGTACATTTCATCCAGGTTATCTAATTTTGTAGAGTAGAGGTTTTGAAAGTATGACCTGATGATACATCCAATCTCTTCAGGATCTGTTGTGATCTCACCCTTTTCATTTTTTATTTTGCAAATTTGGGCCTTCTCAGTTTCTCATTTGATTAAGTTGGCCAGGGGTTTGTCAATCTTTTTGACTTTTTCGAAAAACCAAATCTTTGATTTGTCAATTTTTTCAATCGTTTTGTTTCCAAGTCCTTAATCTCAGCTCTGATCTTAATTATTTCCTTGCGTCTCGAGTTCCTAGGGTTGGATTTTTCCATCTGTTCTAATCATCTTATGTATGAGGATAGTTGGTTGATTTGAGACCTCTCTGTCTTTGTTATGAAGGCATTTGGAGCAATGAATTTCCCCCTTAGAACTGCCTTCATTGTGTCCCTCAAGTTCTGAAAGGATGTGTCCTCATTATCATTTGTTTCTAGGAAGTTCTGGATTTCTTGTCTGATTTCTTGTTTTACCCATTCATTGTTCAGGAGCGAGTTCTTTAGTCACCAATATCTGATGAAATTTTTGGATCCTCTCCCATTGTTAATTTCTAGCTTTAATGGGTTGTGGTCTGATATGATGCAGGGGATTACACTGATCTTTCTGTGTTTGCTGAGGGATGATTTATGACCTAGTATATGGTCAATTTTGGAAAAAGTTCCATGCGCTGCTGAGAAGAATGTGTAATCAGTGTCCTTGTGGTGAAGTGTTCTGTAGATGTCTGTTATCCCTATTTTGTCAATGGTGCCATTTAGCAGCTTGATTTCCCTGCTTGTCTGATGTTTATACGATCTGTCTATGGATGACAATGGAGTGTTAAAGTCTCCTGCTATGATGGTGTTGGCATCTATATCTGCTTTGCTTTTAAGTAATTTATGTCTAATGAACTGAGGGGCCCTTGCATTTGGTGCATACATATTTAGTATAGTGATGTCTTCTTGCTGTATTTTTCCCTTGATGAGTAGAAAGTGGCCATCATAGTCCCTTTTTATTGCTGTTGCCTTAAAGTCTATTTTGTCAGATATTAGAATAGCCACACCTGCTTTTTTATTTTTCCCACATGCCCGGAAGATTGTTTTCCACCCTTTTATTCTCAGTAGGTTACTGTCTTTAGCGAGAAGGTGTGTTTCTTGAAGGCAACAGATGGAAGGGTCCATTTTCCTGATCCAACCTGCTCTCCTCTGTCTTTTTATAGGAGAGTTGAGTCCATTTACATTCAAAGTAATAACTGTGAGGTTTGCTTTGTTGTAGAGAATATGGAGGTTGGTATCTGAGCTGTTGCTGCTATCTCTTTTGTGTTACATTATTTGTTCTCTGTTCCTTTCCTGGGGTCGGTTATTTGTTTCATCAGCAAGGGATATCTCATGAAGTATCTTTTGAAGTTTTGGCTTTGTGCTCAAGTAATTGTAAAGCTGATTAGTCTCGTGGAATACTTTAATTCCTCCATCAATTTTGATGGATAACTTTGCTGGGTAGAGTAGTCTAGGTTGGAATCAATTCTTCCTTAGGCCTAGAATCGCTTTGTTCCAAGCTCTCCTGGCTTTTAAAGTTTCTATGGAGAAGTCTGACATGATTCTGATGAGTTTTCCTTTATATGTGAGTTTCCTTTCTCTCATTGCTCTAAGGACTCTCTCTTTATCCTCAATGTTTGGCATTGTAACTAAGATGTGTCTTGGGGTGTTCCTCCTTTGATCCAATTTGTTTGGGGTCCTCCATATCTCTTTTGGTTGTTCAGGACTATCTCTTGCCAAGTAAGGAAAGTTTTCTTGAATAATTCTGTTGAAAATATTTTCTATGCCCCTCGTTTAGTTTTCTTCTCCTTCCGGGATCCCCATGATCCTGAGATTAGGTCTTTTTATGATATTCCACATTTCCCTTGAGTCTTGTTCACTTGCTCTTTTGATTTTTGTCAAGGTTCTTATTTCCCTTGAATTCTCCTCTGTTCTGTCTTCCATGTCTGAGGTTCTGTTTTACCCGTGACTGATCCTGTTGATAAGAGATTCTTGGGATGTTCTTATTATTTCAATGTGGTTTTTGTTTTCTGCAACTTCTTTCTGGGTTGCTTCTATCATTCTTTTGAGATGTGATTTCATTTCAAGGTTTGATTTAATTACTTCTTCCTGACAGTCATTCTTATATTTCAGATGTCTTCGGTTAATTTGGAAAGCTGGGTTTTGATACTTTCAGTTTGCAGGTTTGTCTTTAGTTCTGATATGTCTCTTCTGACATCCATTTGGTTCTCCTCTAATATATTAAGCCTGGTGGCAAAGTCAATGTGCTGATTTTGTACCCTTTCAATATGTTGGTCCATCTTTTCTTGCATGACTAACAATAAGTTCTCCTTAGTATCTCTGCCAGTATGATCGGGATTTCTTGTCGTGTCATCTTGGTCCTGCTTCTGCTCTCTCTCTTTAGTGGTGTTGTTGTTGTCATTTGGTGCAATTTCCTCAGCTGGTGTAATATTCTTGCATTGAGGTCTGCCCATTTCGATTCCACTTGAGGTGGTTGGCGGAATGCCTTTGAGATATCTGCAGGGATTGCTGAGTGTGGGGATAGCAGAGCGCAGTGGTCAGTGGGGTGGGTTCAGTTGTCGGGGCTGTGGGGGTTGTGGTTGTGGGGAGAGGTAGCTTACCCCCATATATTGTGGGTATGGTTGTTGGGGACACCAGATTAGGCAGGCCAGGGGAACAGGCCCACAGAGGTCAGCAGTCCAGGGGATGGGGTCGGTGGGGGGAGGGGCGGGGGAGTGAGGCTGCTGAGATTCCTGGAACTAGTGTTGCTGGGATCTCTGGGCGCAGATAGAGGGGCTGATGGGTTCCTCAGGTGCAGAAAAGTAGCGGGGCAGATGCATTTGAGGCTGGAGGTCGGGGGAAGGGGCTAAGTAAGAACCCCTGGACCAGTTTGGAAGGCAGCAGAGAAAGAAAAGAAAAATAATAAATAAAATTAAATAAGAATAAAAAAATAAATAACCGGTGAAAGAGAAAGAAAGGATTAAAAAATTCAAAATAAACAAGAAAACAGGCTAGCGAGGGGTGGAGGGGTGGGGAAGACGCGCTGGAGGCCGGAAGGTGGGGGTTGGGGCTACAAAGGAGCCCCTGTTTAAACCGGTGAAAGAGAAAGGGAAGAAAAAAAAGAGTAAAAACCAAAATAAACAAGAAAACCAAGTAGATGGGGGTGAGGGGCGGGGCCGAAGTGCTGGAAGTCAGAAGGTGGAAAGAGGGGCTACGAAGGAGCCCCCAGTCCTGGTGAAAGGGAAAGATAAAAAAAAGGATTAAAAACCAAAATAAACAAGAAAGCGGAGTAGTTAGGGGGAGGGGCAGGGCAGACACGCAGGAGGCCAGAAGATGGGGGGAGGGGCCTCGAAGGAGCCCCCTGTCCCAGTGAAAGGGGAAGAGGAAAAAAAAGGATTAAAAATCAAATTAAACAAGAAAGCCAAGTAGCGAGGGGGGAGGGTTGGGGCAGATGCGCTGGAGGCCAGAAGGCGGGTGGAGGGGCTATGAAGGAGCCCCCAGTCGAATGGGTGAAAGAGAAAGAAAAGGAAAAAAAAGGATTAAAAATCAAAATAAATAAGAAGACCGAGTACGGAGGGCGGAAAGCCGGGGCATACACGCTGGAGGCTGGAGGGCAGGGGAAGGGGCTAAGTACAGATGGCTGATGGAGAAAGAATATTAATATAAGAAATAAAAAAAAACACAACAAAATGTTGAAAAAGAAAGACACGCAAGTGCCCAGGAGGGTCGGGATAGACAGAGGGCTGGAGGGTGGGGGCCGAAACACAAGGAAAGCCGAATGAAAGCCGGCCGGAGGGCAGAAGCTGTTCTGGCACAGCCTGCCTGGACGACTCACTGCCTCCTGCGAGTGCTGGTCCACGCTGGCGGCTTCCAGTCGTGAGGATCCTGTGCTCGGAGGTGTCTGGAATTCAGCGCGTGGCCGCAGCTTGTGTCCACGACCTGGATCCCTGCTGAAAACCCTGGCCCTTATTTCCAGAGGTGTATGGCGTGTCTGCTAGTCAGCCATCTTCCCCTGAAGTGCCCCTCAGCCATCTTCCCCAGAAGTCCCCACAATCAATTTTTAAAATGGAAAAAGATTTGAACCAACATTTCTCTAAAGAAGAGCTATAGATATCCAATAAACACATAAAATGATCCATCACAAAAGGGATACGAAATCCAAACCTCTATGAGCTCCCACTTCATAGCCAATAAAACAAACAAGCACTGTGGATTCTTAAAAAACAATCAATGTATATTATTGATTTTTAATCAATCTATTATTTAACAATTCTGACTCTATATTCAGGATGATTGAAATCAGGTACTCAAAAAGAAATTTCTGCTCCCATATTCATGAAAATACTATTCACAGTAGTTAAAATGTAAAGGCAATACAAGTGTCCTTCAACAGATAGATGGATGAGTGAAATGTGTTGTATGCCTATGATGGATTATTATTTATTTTTGAAAGGAGATAAATTCTGAGAATTCCATAACAACTTGGATAAATCTTAAAGTAGTGATTAGGAATAAAATAAACCAGTAACAAAAGGAACCCATTATGCAATTCCACTTATTTTAAAAATAAAGTGGAATAAATTGGAGAGATGGCTAAGTTGTTAAAGCTGCTTGATTGCAAAGCCTGAAGGCCTGAGTTTGATTCCTCAGTACCCAAAATGAATTGAGATGTACAAATTGCTGCATGAATCTGGAGTTCATTTGCAGTGGCAAGAGTCCCTGAAACACTACTCCCTCTCTCTAGAGTTCTCTCACTCCTTGAAAATAAATAAATAAATAAATAAATAAATAAATAAATAAATAAATAAATAAATAAGTAAATTGTTTGTTTATTTATTTATTTATTTATAAGAGAGAGAGAATCAGAAAGTGAATATGGGCATACCAGGGCTTCCTGCTACTGCAAAGGCACTCAAGACACATTTGCTACTTTGTATATCTGGCTCTATATGAGTACTGAGGAATTGAACCTGGGCTGTCAGGCTTTACAAGCAAGTGCTTTTAAGCACTGTGCTATCTCTGTAGCCCCATCTGAAGTTTATTAAATTAGTAAATTTTGTAATTGGATATTCTACCACTTAAAATAATTATTAACTACATTAAATGTTACTGATATAACACTTGTATCTTCTCATTGGTAATATATAAACATAATTTATAAGACTTTTTAAAAGAATAACAACTTAGAATATTTTGGATTCTAGACCATAATATATTTATTGTGGTGGCTTGAATGTAAATTGGCCCTTAGCCTCAGTATTTTTGATCATGTTTCTTTGTTGTCAGCAGGTGGAGCCTTGCTGGAAGAGTTATGCCACTGGTGGTGGATCTTGAGTTCAGCCCTAAGGTGTGTGTTCAGAGCAGCTTAATCTCTGGCTGTTTGTTCTGTCTCAATGCTATGTATGTATGATGATGGGAGCAAGCTTCTCCTGCAATGATTACATGTCCCCTGGCAACTGTAAACATGAAATAAATATTTTCCTCCCATAAGCTGCTTCTGATCGGGTGTTTGTCCCAGCAATGAGAAGGTAATTACAACATTTATATTTATTTTAATGCTTTAAAATTAATCTCAAAATTTTTGGATTCAACTTGATACTCCAGGAATCTGTTTTCCCTGGAGCTATGAAACAGGACACTTTGTCCTAGAATTTTAGCAATTTGAAACTGAAAATGTGAAGCAGAATTTCTCAACCATTTGATATTTTGGACTCATAATAATTAGTTGAATGCTATCCAATGCACTCTGGGTTGTTTAGCAGTACCCTACCCATTAGGTGACAGTTGTAAGAGAGACAGACTCTATACAAGGCTCTGCACGTGTTAATCTTTGAAAGGAAGAAAAATGAGGTTCCTTGGACACATAGACAATAACCTCAATATGCTAAATGAGGAAAACTTGAATACTTTTAAAATGTTGCTGAAAGTGGGTGTAGGGAAATCTGTTCACTGAAAAAAATTGAATGACCTTGCTAAACCTGTTTACTCTCCAGGTAGACAAAAGAATCATTTCTTTTAGAAGTTTACTCCTATGACAAAAATTATTGCTGTTGTACGTCTTTCAGTAGTGTCACCAGGCTCTCTAGGTCAATAAAGTACCAAGAATGATATCATGCCATTTTTAGAAAAAAAATGATTGATGTCAAGTGAAATAAGCCAAAGCCTGTAAGACAAATGTTAAATATTTTCTTTCATATTTAGAATCTTGATTTTCAAGAAAAGGTGAGAGCAAGCCAGGCATAGTGGCTCATATCTTTAATCCCAGTACTTGGGAGGCAGAGGTAGGAGGATCACCATGATTTTGAAGCCAGCCTGTGACTACATAGTGAATTATAGGTCAGCTTGGCTAGAGTGAGAGCCTGCCTCAAAAAAAAAAGTGTCAGCAGCATTGAGACCCTAAGGAAGAGAAGTTGACCAAGGAAGGAGGAGAGAAAACAAGAGAGTGATTAGGATCAGAGAAAGTCAAACATATGGAAGAAAATTTCACAATAAATCTATCATTTTCTACAATTATTATATGCTAATAAAAATCACAGCATACCTCATCAATATATATGTAAGTCAACAAAAAACTAAATTCAATAATCAACCAAAACCCATGATAATTTTAGACTGGGATTTTTAAAAAACTTTTTGTTAATAATTAGATACATTGTATGATCA
Organism: Zapus hudsonius; assembly: GCA_004024765.1. Classification (NCBI taxonomy): domain Eukaryota; kingdom Metazoa; phylum Chordata; class Mammalia; order Rodentia; family Dipodidae; genus Zapus; species Zapus hudsonius. Next base: position 2,786 of record PVHP010039546.1, on the reverse strand, counting down.
AGTTTTTTGATGGTATCCCTATTTCCCTCCTACCTGTCCCCCACCTGCTGAGGGCCCTCCTCAATGGAATTGTTGGACCAGTCCAAGAGATGGGCAGTTATGAATTGTAAAAAATGTAGCCAGTTTTTTCTTTGTGTGTTGTTGCTCTTTCAGCCCCCCTCTTCTGCTCAGTTCCCTGAGTCATGGTGGTTGAGTTTTAAGTCTGCTTTACTGCTGAGAATTTAAATTAGACTGGGATTTTATGATCAAATCTTGTATTAATTTTGTGCTTACTATGAACCAAACACTTGTATGTATTAGTTAATTCATAACTTCACTTTAATCCCCAGAACAACTTTCACAGCAATGATTACAAGGAAGACATCGCATTATAATCTTCATTTTCTACTTGATGAAACTTAAGCTCAGGAAGATATGGTGACTTAAACAGGGCTACGTGACTAACAAGTAGCAGGTCCAAGTTTTCAGGAGTCTTTCTACTGTTCCATATACACTGACTCTTGGGGTAGCTCTAGGCATCTGGTCTCCATTTAAATTCACCCGGAGAATAGATAAAAGAGTTCAAACAAGGGACCCTACTAGTCTGGGGATTTCTATGGCATTGACTGAACGTGGGTACAGGCTTAGGAAATGAGTCAGGAGATCACATCATACCACTTTTGCTGAATTCCCAAGTACAAGTACCTCTTCTCTGGATGAATTGATTCAGAGTCTATTCACTAGGGTTCTTCAAGAAACAGAATTAACATATATGAAGATGTAATGCATATGTATATATATGTTCAGAGATGTATGGAAAATTGTCATTCAAATATAGAAAAAGAGAAGTCCCATTTTATGCCTTCTGTAGGCTAAAGACTCAGGAAAAACAATGTATAATTCCAGGCTATGTCCAAAGGCCCTTGTGATGCAGGGGAGCCCCAATATATAAATACTAGTCCAGGGGCAAGACAAAAAGAACACACAAAGGTATAGATTCTGTTTATCTCTGTTTTTTTTAATTCTATTTAGTTCCTCACTAGATTAGATGATGCCCACCTATAATGGGAAGGACAGCTTAATTAGTAAATCTACCAATTTTAACTTACTCTCCTCTGGAAATACCCTCCTCAACACAGCAAGAAATAACAATCTAAGCATTTCTGGGGCAAGCTGACACAAAAACAGCCATTTGACAGAGTTTGGTTATCTAGGAATGAGATATCAAGGGGTTTAGATACTGATTAAACATAATGGATTCCTAGGGTTTACCATACAACTTCAACAAGTCTAAACCAATCCCAGAAGAATAAGTTGATCAATCTCTCAGACTTGCTTAGCAATGTCCAATTTTGACACTAAAAAGTCCCAAATTTTGGAAAACCATTCAGTCTAAGGCAAGCTGGTTGGTTGACCACTCCACAACCAGCAGCATCAGCATCAATGGGGAGGCCTTTAGAAATGCAAGCACACAATCCCAGACCTGGTGACTTAGAAATGCTGAATGTGGCTTCTACCAATATGCCTTGTAACAATCCTACAGGTGACTCTGGCTAATGTTAAAAAGTAAAAAAAAAAAAAAAAAAAAAAAACGCCTACCAATCATGGAAGTGTTCACTGTTTTTCAGTATTATTCCAATGGGTCTTTTTCTATGATCCTCCAAATGGGCCATGCTATTGAGAAGAAGCATGTGTTGGTTTCATTCTGCTTTATATTTCTAAGGATTGTCAGAGTTTCATGTGAAATGAATTAAACCATCATTTAAATATTTACTGAACACTTATTACTTCTCACTATGTTTCCTACTACTGACACTAATGTCTTTCTCTCTAAATTTTGGCAATTACATTATCCACAATATTACTACTCCTATCTAACTAGTGCTATTGACTGCTGTCAATATTAACCAAGAATATAGGCCTGGAGAGATAGCTCAGCAGGTAAGGCACTTGCCTGCAAAGCCAAAGGAGTTGGGTTTGATTCCCTAGTACCCACATAAAGCCAGATGAACAAGGTGGAATACGCTACTGGAGTTCTTTTGCAGTGCTGCACCCATTCTCTCCCTCCCTCTCTCTCTCTTTCTCTCTATCTACCTAGCTATTTTACTTTTTCTCACTCTATCTGAAATAAATAAATAAATAAATAAATGCATCTTTCCTGAAAGGAGCTCTAATCTGAAGATAGATGCTCTGTCACTTTAGTGCAGTGACTGCCGAGTTACCCTAGAGTGTGAGTGCAGATGGGCATGCTGCGGAAGGATTGCAGGGTCATATTGCGCATGCCCTTCTGTAGCGTGAGAAACAAGTGGGCCTCTAGAGAAAATTGACACACACATACCCTACTCTTTTCCAAACACTATGGCTTCCTGTACTTCTAAGGCAAGCCACAGAAGCAAGGGTGACCCCCTAACATGCATCCATTTCAGTAAATAAGTGCTAACACAGAATATACACATTCATTCACTTAGTGAAGAGCTTGATTGCCATTGCTGCATACTAGATATACTCAGATTTTAAAAAAAGATCAGAGCTGAGATTAATGACTTGGAAACAAAGAAAACAATTGAAAAATAGATAAATCAAGAAGTTGGTTCTTTGAAAAAGTCATTAAGATCGACAAACCCCTGGCCAACTTAATCAAACGAAAAACTGAGAAAGCCCAAATTAACAAAATAAAAAATGACAAGGGTGAGATCACAACAGATCCTGATGAGATTGGAAGAATCATCAGGTCATACTTCCAAAACCTCTACTCCACAAAATTAGAGAACCTGGAGGAAATGGATAAATTCCTGGACACCTACCAA
>PVHP010039545.1:0-16307 GCA_004024765.1 Zapus hudsonius | reverse complement strand
GTGTGTGTGTGTGTGTGTGTGTGTGTGTGTGTGTGTGTGTGTGTGTGTGTGTGTGTGTGTGTGTGTGTGTAACACTGTGCTGACTGCTTAATGAACCTCCTATGAAGGGAGCTCATGGCTCATCCAGTCTCTCTTAACTCACTTCTCCCAGAGCCACACCTCATTCGTAAACTTGTTCCAGGATCTCAGTAAAGCAGCTGCGGTGGTCCTGCCTGGGCCAAACAGTCAGTTCAGAGTTCTTCATCACTTGACCCATGGCCACGTTGGCCTTCTATGATTGTGTGACCATAGCCACGTAGGGAACCACAGAGCTGGAAGGAGAGCCTCTCTCTGCTAGGGGCAGGATTCAGAATACAAAGCAGAATCTAGAAAGTGGGGCTCTTCCCAAGTCCTTCTGCTCCACTGCCTCAAACGTGAAGACCTTCCCCTAGATTTCCACAGTGAATTGATACCAAGTCATGTCCCAGGTGAACCATGGACCCCCCCACGCAGAATTTCCAGCCCACCATTTGTGTTTTCTAGTTGTCTTGGCTCCATGGGCTCCAGAGTAGACTTCACAAAAGAATCGAAGGCCCAAAACAGTCTGCAAGTTAACTTGGGTTCAAGCATTTGAGAAATAAGAATAGCACGCTTCCCACTCAACACATTCTTGACTACCTGGGTAAGGAAGACGGTTGCAACGATGAGGTTTTAATTAAACTTGGGTTTTTGTTATCATTGTTTAAAGAGAAAGAGCAAGCCTAATTTCTTATTAATCTGGCCCATGCCATGTCCTGAGCCCAGGTCAACATATTCTAAGAGTTAGAAGAGACTGGCGCATTTGCTGACTCCTTTCTCCCAAATCCTTTAGCTTCAGTGTTGACTTCTGCTATGTGTGCTCTTTCTTCCCTTCCCTCAGCCAGTGTTCCTCCTGCTTATACCTGGGAACATGTTGATTGGCTTGTGCATGTCTCATAAAAATCAAAACTACAAAAAAAGATATCACGATACCCACATAGTTTTTTTTCTTTCTCTCTGTCATGAAAGTAGAAAAGGAATAATCAAATCTTGTGAGTATCGAATAGAACATGTCTGGGGATGATTCAAGCTCTTGTAATAGGCACAAGATCCATTTTTATAACTGTGATTCCTGTACATTCTGAGCCTGGTTGGTCCTTGCACCAGCTTCCTGTCATGGTACAGCTTTTACAGTCGTGCTGTGTGCTAGAGCTACAACAGTCCCTTGTTTTAAAATCAGTTCAATATCCTGTTCTACCCCTGGACAGAGGGACTGAACTTCAAAATTGTGTGAATCAATGCTTAGTATCAATAGCAATGTTTTAACCCAAATCCCTTAAGCAATTCAAAACCTTTTATTAGAGAAGTCACTTACATTCTATGAAGCTTTTGATAGTAACTCAAGAATGGCGAGTACCTCTCAAAGGTGCTGGTTTTATCCACAACCCTGTTCAGGCTTATCAGGAAAAGGTACTGTGAATTGTATATTTACCCAGGATTTGGTGATGAGAGAGCCCCCAGTTTAACGACCATGCCAAAACAATCCCGTCTCTGCACAATTTCTCTGCTTACTCAGCTCATTTTTTGTAGGTCACCTACTTCAGTATAGCAATGTCATCAGAGAGGGCTCTGGCTTCCTGGAGGGAAAAGCAGCATCTCCCCCACTCCATGAGTCATAGGCCTAACTTGAGCTAAAACAGATCAGGCAGCCACGAGGCCCAGCTGGTCCTTTCTGCCAAGCTGTGCTCCTAGCTCAGGTTACTAACCAAAAGCAAAGGCTGGGAAATACATGGACCGCAGCTGCCTCTGGCACCTACCCCAGCCTCCACTTGCTGCTTGTAACTTGAGCTTTGAACTTTGAGTTAAGTTTATTGGTCAGCATCTGTATCCTGCTGAGGGTCTTTCTTGTTTTCCTCTGCCTGAAATGCATAGTAACATGTGAAGGTCATGAAGCATCCATCAATCTTCACTGTGTGTAGGCTTGTGTTAGAAAATCAGGACTGGAAAATTTGTGAAATATCATCCCAAGTTGTGATTTACATAATGGATTTAACTCTACTTGTGTTTTGAGAAATTAGTAGGCACAGCTCTGAGTGATAAGGATATTACTTCTCTTAATTTGTCACAGTACCTCACCCACCTTTGCAAAAATGGAAATCAAAGCTATCAGGTTCAGTTTAATCTTCTGTCCTTCCATCTCTACCAGGATTCAATTGCTGAAGGTTTCTGAGCAGGAGTGAAGTCCATTGTGAATTACTACAAAAGCAACATCTGGAAAGCAGGAAACCAAACACGCCCAAAGCAACTCTTCTCTTGAACTTTCTTATTGAGCATGAGCTTCAGGTAATGAGCTCTAGAACATAATAGAAGGTTTCTGGACTTCGGGCATGGATATCAGCAGAGGTGGTGACCCTGGTCATCTGTTGAGTTACAGCACAGGCTGAGGCTGGAGGAAAGAAACCTGGAGAGGCAAGGTTTCTCAGCTGTGCTCTGTGGAGTCAACGGTGTTCTGCGGAGGGAGGGGAGAGGCAAGTGGGAAGATGGGACTCTCCTTGTCTTCCCACACTTTTCCGTGCCATTTAAACTTGAAATATTTCCAATCCAGAGCTGCAAAACTTCCCAAATGAAGAAAATATGTCAACTTGCTGAGAGTTGAGGAACTGGCTTAGGATTTATACCCAAGCTGCTCACATATTTTTTTATTGGCTCTATCTTTTAGTAAGTTTTGTGCTTTGTGACAAAACACCTGTGATCATCGCTTAAGAAGAAGAAAGGGTTTTTTGATTCATAGTTTTGGAAATTTTGATTCTTGACTCATTGCTCTTTTTCTTTGAATGCTGAGGTGATCATCATTGTCGTAGTCAGCTACACGCTGGCTGGGATGAATCTCCAAACCAGGCACAATTTTGGGAGGAAAGTATTTATTATTGAACTAACAGATCCAGGGGAAATTAAGGAAAAAGGCTGGCCCCCTTTCACAGATCCAAGCAGAGACAGAAAAACCCGCCACCAGCACCTCAAGCAAGCAAGCACACTCCAAACTAGCAAGCAAGAGGACATCCAGGCTTGAGCTCAGACTGCTTTTTGCATATGTAAAGCTAGAATTCCAGACCCACCCCAGAAACACCTTAGGGCTGAACCATAGGATCTGGCCAAGGTGACACACCTCCTCCAGCCAGTACTGGCTGGAAACAAATTACAGTTATAATAAACTTTTTAATCTATTGGGGGACATTATTCAAACTACCACAATCATACATCATCATACATCGTCATACATTGTCATATGTCATCATACATTGTCATACACCATCATACATCATCATCGAAACATGTGGTAGAGGAAGCTTTTCACCTCATGGCAGCCAAGAAGTTAGAACACAAAGTGGTGAGAAAACAATCAATAGAGCTAGAGAGGAGAATGCATGGAGGGCCAAAGTCTTAGGATCTCTTCAAGAGCATATTCCTGATAATCGGGTTTTCCTGGATGAGGCCCTACTTTGTGAAAATCAAGATTTAAAAGCACAGGCCTCAAAGGACATTCATAGTCTAAGCTACAGCATTCTATCCTTGCTCCCTAAAGCTCATGTCCTTCTCACAGATACTGCTCAAGAATTCCCCAGTCAACTGTTCCAGAATTGTTCATAAGTCCAAGTACAAAGTCTTCTCTGAAACTCAAATTATTGGCTGTGAGCCCTTGTGAAACTTAACACAAATTACATCATTTCAAGATAGAACTGTTGAGTTCCTATTTCCTTCCAAATGAGAAATAGGGGTAGAGAAAAGATGTATCAGAACAAAGCAAGACCTAAACCCAGCAGGACACACATGAAATTCAAAGTCTCTATGCATTCTAGGCACATGGTGACATAAAACAGGTTCCCAAGGTCATGGGCAACCATGAACTTAGGAAAGAACTTCCAGGGAAACAATTCCCTGAGCAACTCTACCGATGCTTCAAAGTGCCCAAAGTCTCTCTCTTTAATGGAGTTCTTGAAGCAAGTTTACATGTCTATACCTTTGAAATGATGATGAGTAGAAGCTTTTCAACTCCTGACCAGCCCTCAGATCTTTCCTAATGTCCCAGTGCAAAGTTCTTCAAGCAGCCCTGCGCTCTTTAGTAACGATACACTTACTGTCAGAACCTTTAAATCAACTTCTTGTCTTGCCAAAATATAAGTTCTTCAGATATTTCCACTTTGGGTTTTGCTCCCATTTTTTCACAATAAATGTGAAAAATTTCTTGGCTCACACATCCAAGAATACTCCTGCCTCAACCTGAACACCTTGAGGTTTCCTCTGCCAGAAGAACTAGCCTGTCACTTGTTTAAAGCTCCGTCTCCCACAAAGCCTCAAGGCACTGACAAAATGTTTCTCAATCGTTGGCCATAGTATAGCAAGAACAGTCTCCAGTCCAATTCCCAATTGAGAACATGCTTTTACAGAAACCCTCAAAAGCAAAACCTTTATTGTCTGAATTCCCACTAGCGTTCTGGTTTCCTGAGTCCTTACCAGAACAGACCTTTGACTTCTGCTTACAGAATTCTAGGCTTTCTTTAGTCTGATCCCCCAAACATTTCCACATGCCCACCTCAAACCAACTCTCAGTATTTCTGAACCATGGCATCAGGTATAGTCATGGCCCAATACCAGTTTTCCATGCCAGCAAGCTTTCTGTTACTGTGTGATAGTATGACACAATCAACTTAGAAGAAAGGTTTCCTTTTGCTCACAGTGTAAGAAGTCTTAGGACTAAGTCAGTTGTCTCTGTTGCTTCTGGATCTGCGGCAAGGTGGTGCATCACCTCGGTTAGATGGTTAGAGTAAATTATAGAAAAAGCCACTCACCCCTCAGCATCTGGAAAAAAAGATAACCAGAGGATTATTATCCATTTCAATGGCATAAAGATCAGACCTCCTTCCACTAGGCCCCTCCTCTTAAAGCCTTCCACATTTCCAAATGGCCCCACCAAAAGGTGGGGAACCAAGTTTTTAAAAATATTTTATTTATTCATTTTCAAGCAGAGAAATACAGAGAGAGAGAGAGAGAGAGAGAGAGAGAGAGAGAGAGAGAGAGGGAGAGAGAGTGGGAGAGAACACCAGGGCCCCACCACCTTGTGGGTCTGGCATATGTGGGTCCTGGGGAATTGAACCCAGTGCCTCAGGCACCAGAGGCAAGTGCCTTAACCGCTGAACTATCTTTCCAGCCCCTGGGAACCAAGTTTTTAAAGGATTTGAGAGTCATTTGAGATCCAAACTCTTTTTTCAAGCACCACACCTTTGCCCCCCACAACCACCTTCCATTGCCTCTCAGATTTGTTCCACTGCAACCAGGCTCAGAATCCCATATTTCTCCACATACCCCCTTGTTTCCTCCTCTGTAGAGTGAGCAAAACAACTTCCATCACTTAAAAGCCCACTTGTCCTGATGGCACCCAATTCACTACAGTGATAGTTTCACTGTATGTCCCCTCTGCTTAGACTCAGATTTTTTAAATTTTTTAAACATTTTATTGATAGCTTCCATAATTATAGACAATACACCACTATAATTCCCTCCCCACCCTCCCTCATCTTCTCCCCCTCTCAATTAGTCTCTGTTTTGTTTTGGTGTCATCATCTTTTCCTCACATTATGTGTAGGTATTATCAGACACTTCAAAGTCATGAATATCAAGGCCGTTTTGTGTCTGGAAGTTTGTGTTGTAAGCAGTCCTCCCCTTCCTTTGGCTCTTACAATCTTTCCACCACTTCTTCCACAATAGACCCTGAGCCTTGGGAAGTGTGGTAGAGATGTCCCAGTGCTGAACACTCCACTGTCACTTCTCAGCACTATGGTGTCTTTTGAGTTGTCCCAGTGGTCACCGCCACCTGAAAAAGAGAAGCTTTTCTAGACAAGAGAGAGTAGCACTATTATATGTCTTGTTTTTATGGCACTGGAGAAAAAAAAAGGATGAGTACCAAATGCCAGAGGCACACGAAGAAGCAACTCGTGAGCAACGAGGACAACCCATGGAGTTGTTGTGAAGTGAGGTCACACGTGGCATTTGATACCCCTTCCCGGTGTGTTGTAATCGTTAACTCTCCTTACCATAGGATCTTACTGGGAAATGAAACTTGTTCTCCACAAATTGACATTTTTTCAAGCAATGCCTATGAATAAGGTACCAACAAACACCCTGTTTCATATTCTAAAGGGCATTTTGATATTAGAAAAGCATGGACTGAATTGACTCAGCAGTGCTCTCTAGTTATTTCTAAACCAGGTTTAAGAAACATCAGTGAGGCAGGGGTCACAGGCCAGGAATCACAGTACTCAGATCCGAAGCTTGTTATGATTTGACTCTAAAATCCTGCTCACCAACTCATATTTGAATGCTTAGGCCCAGCCTGTGGCACTATTTTGAAGACGATTTTGGAGGCTTTAGGAGTTGGAGTCTGGATGTAGGATGCAGGTGAGTTGGGATGAGCCCTTGATGGTTATTCCTGCCTCTATTTCTGGCCATATTTTCTCAGCTTTCTGTTTATCATCATGTGAATAAGATGTTGCTAGAAGCTTCTACCACAGACTAGCTGCTCCTGCCCACTGCCATGCCTTCCCCACTATGACTTGCCAACCATAATGGACTGAAATATCCCTGAAACTGAATCAAATCAAATAACTGATACATTAAAAAAAATCCTAGGAGGATAGCCTAGGTTATATGGTGAGCTTGAGGCCTGTCTAGACTACATAGCAAGCCTCTGTTTCAAAACCAAAACAAAACACATACCAAAGAAAGGTGATGTGGGAGGCTTTCTCACATCTGTTTCAGCTTATAGGAACTGGTCTGCTATTTTCAGGAAACGGATACAGTTGTAGTCAGCCACACGCTGCTGGGATGAATCTCCAAACCAGGCACAATTTGGGGAGGAAAGTATTTGTTGAAGGAACAGACCGAGGGGAAGTTAAGGGAAAAAAGGCTGGCCCCCTTTTACAGAAGCAAGCAGAGAGAGAGAACAACACCTCCAGAAGCAAGCAAGCAAACACACTGTAATTCACAAAATGCAGAACTGCCAGACTGGGGTTCCAGCTCTTCTTTTGCATATGTATCCCTACTATTTTGCATCCAATTTAGAAAGGGCCAGTCCCCAGGAGGCTAGACCAAAGTGATATTTCCTCCAGCCAGAAGCCTGGAGCCAATTAACAATTTAATAAACACAATTATAATAAACTCTATTGGGGGACATTATTCAAACTACCACAGGTACTCAATCTGATTTGACAGTCGAAATTATTTTAAACTGAATGCATTCTGCAGATACTGGGTAGAAGTTAAGGAATACACCTTGGACCTGTAGTTACCAGGAGAGTAGAGAAGGTACAACAGCCCTTAAAAGGGGGTCATAGAACACAAGTGATATCAAAGTAATGAAAGGGGGGTTCCTGAGATGGAAGGAGTAAATTAGGGATGGGTGTGGGGCAATGGACATAAGAAGGGCGTGGGGGGGGAGGTTAAGAAAAATTTAAAGAAGCCACACAGAACCTTTATAAACTAATTGAAAGCATAATTTAAAATAGAATTAATGGTGTGGTACCCTGTGTAAATGGATAATGCTACTTTGAGTAGCCAAGAGTTATTTATTAATCAAAAATAACAGTGCCAGGTGTTGGGTACCTTCTTATGAGTTATTGATTAATTATTGATCAGGGAAGCTCCAAAGGTCTCCAAAATAATCCAGGCTGTTTCTAGTGTTCTTGGTTGCCCACAAGAACTGAACTGTAAGATCCTATTGCTGAAGACTTCACAATCTCTGATTGAGGGATGTAGAGGATTCAAGCTGAAATTGAAAAAATGGGACATCTTCTCCCTACTGGCTGGTCCTCAGAGTGCTGAAAGGTGTTACTGGGGAAGAAAATTCACCAATGGCCTCACCCAACTATGGACCCAAAGGGCTTGACCTGTCAGACAAGAGGTGACCACAGGTGTAATAGTGGCATCACTGCTTAGGGTAACCATGTACTTTCTCATTGGATTTGAGACCTGCTCTACATGACTAAGTTCATAGTTGATGGTATAAAACCAGATGTAGCCATTGCCATCTCATTGCTGGGATAAAAAACCCAACCAGAAGCAGCTGATGGGAGGAAAGGGTTTATTTCAGCTGAAGTTTTGAGGGGAAGTCTCAACATGGCAGGGAGAGTGTGGCAGACAGCAAGGGGTTATGTCTTGTCATAGCAGGAAGATGAAGACTGAGTGAGTTAGCTCTGAACAGATTAAGGCCCACCTTCAGTGACCTTCTCCTAGCAAGATCTGATACGGATTATGATATGGGGTGTGGGGAAGGGTTAGAATTAAGATAACTCCCAGTAAAAATCTCAATGCACCCCAAGTTTAAAGAATATTTGAGCTCTTGTCTATAAAGTTAAAGAATTAAAATCATAGACAACAAAATAGTAAGGTATAGTGGGAAACTTTATTATTTAAGGAAACATGGGGAGTTACAGAGTTCTCCAGCCACCAGTGTGGGGAGAACACGTGTTAGAGAGTTTAACAGAATTTATAGTGTTCAGCTAAATAAGCAGCCAAAGAAAAAAAATAACAGTGAGCTCCCATCATGAGAAAGAGATTCATGAGGGAAAAAGCCTGGAGCCTGCCCCCCACCCCAGCCATTAGCTGGGGCAGGGGTAGGCCTGGGTCAGCAGTCCCCTTTACTCCATTGCCACATGGAAGAAGAGAGGCTGACTTTCTCTGGGCAAGTGAATTTAAGTTCTTTCCCAGGTGAGTCAGAGAGACAGCTGATTGGTTCATATTTGACCAATCGGCCCCTGGGTTGTAGCTCTAACTAGCTAGACACCTCCCATTCAAGGGGAGGGGGCTGCCTCTGCAGATAGGTCTGACTGTCACAGATCCACCTCCCAAATGCTCCACAACCTTCCCAAATTGCCACCAGCTACGGACTAAGTATTCAAAACACATGAGGCTCCAGGAACCACTTCACATTTAAACCACACCAGGTCAAAGGCCTGAAGCTGAGGAGCCTCTAGGGTAGAACCAAATGCTGATGTTTTACAAAACAGATATGACATTAAACTGACTTCTTAATATTTATATTTACAGTCACAGGGAAGTCCTGCTCTGTGCTTTTGGCAGGCAAAGCTTGCTGTTTGTAGTTGGCTGGGGTTAACACAGAGTCTCATAATTGGTCCAAGTGCTGAAAATAGGTGACTGGTGAGTGCTCAAACCTAAGTGAGACATCTGGATCCTTCTCCTCCAAGGATCAGGAAATATCATGGAAGAGGAGCATTCAGAATAATGTAAGAATTGGTGGGTGGGGAAGAAGGCTGTGGAAGTCTCTTACTTGGATCCGGCATGGCTATTGTCCTCATGAACTCACAGAAGCTGTGGCTGTCTGCACAAGATTGGGCCAGTCAGCATGTATAGGGGAGGAGCTTTTGAGTACCTACCCCTCTCTGAGAAGCAACTGGTTGTCAATAGTTGCTGGGGAAGGGGGAACTCATTCTTTTCAATGATGTATCTGCTAGTATGCGGGGGGGGGGAATAAAAAGGGACTCAGTGGCAGAGGAACAAGAAAGATTACTGAAAGGTCTAGCCAACCAAATTACTATATATATAGTAATATAAATTAATATATGTTTGTGTGTTATAGCCATGTATATATAACATGTAACAGCCATGCTCATGCATGTGCATACCTGGGCATCTGTAGGAAAAAGAAATGTATATATATATATATATATATATATATATATATATATATATATATATATGCATATACATATATGCATATACATACATAAGAAATGATCAAAGAAAAATAAAGTTAAAATAAGAAATATAACTCTATACATGAGAACCACCTGAGGTGACTACAACAGAGAAGCAAAATCAAGACAGATTAGAAAATAATGTATTATTTAAGACAGCAAAAAACCCCAAATCATAGCTTTTCTCTTTTTGCAGAGAAATAGTTTAAAGAAAAAAAGCAATAAAAATCATTGTGTGTGGGGGGAGACCTCAGGTATTATTAGCAAGCAACATCTCGCTCAGGGATCACGAAGACTTCTTTACCCCCCTCCAAAGAAGAATAGAGAACAGATGTTCATTCCCACAACACCATGGACTCCCTCCTCCGATGCTTTGATATCACTCGTGGAGTCTCAAGAAGTGTGAGACAGACTAGTCTTAGAAAAAGAACGACTTATTAAATAATAGAAGCTGTGTGAGTAGCTCATTTCATCTTACTTAGCCCAAGAGGATGCTTCGGAAGTGTTCTGCTTTCTAATCAACACTCTGCCTCCTGCCATAAAGGAAGACCAATGTCTCTAACAACTCAGCCTCATGGGCTGGAATGAAGACCCCCAGATGTGGTTTTAGCACTACCAAAGGAATAATAAAGTGGGGGGTTAAGTGAGTTTGCCTTTGCATTGGGACAAACTAGCCTTACAACATGCTAGAGGTAGAAAATGACTCTAGGCATCTGTATTCAACAACAGAAACATGTTTACCTAGTGTGTGTGAGGAGGGGGCTAGGCACGCATGTGCACTCTTAAGAAAGTCCTGCTTCACCCTAAGAATATGGGGGAGGAGGTAGAAAGTCAGGGTGTAGGTGAATGATCATATCCTTACTGTAACAGTGTATTGATTTCTTATGTCTGCTCGCCTCTTTGCAAGTATTTTCTTGAGACCAATGTTATTTTACAGGTTAGCTCCAGACAGTCTTAAAGAGGCCTTGTTTGAGTATTTGATGCTTCCACCTGGCCCCAGGAACAGAATCCTCAGTGGCCTTGATTGTGTGTGTGTGTGTGTGTGTGTGTGTGTGTGTGTGTGTGTGTGTGTGCAAGTAGAAATGTCCCAATTAGTCAGCACAGAAGCAATCAGCTGTTGGGGTGGCCACCCTGAGCCTCTGTCAGTCATTTCGGTTACACACTGTTCTCCTTCAGTCTCTTCCAGGAGGGCATCTTTCTGAAAGTGCTGCAAACACTATGTATGTGTGGAAAAAAATTATGATCGTATAAATAGCTTTTCACTTCTCATTGCATCGTGCTGGTTCACATTGAAAGCTCTGGAAAGGAATGCATCCAAACCACAGAAAGCAAGGGAGTCCTGAGAGGGGGAGTCAGATCTGCTGCTCAGAGAGGTGACCCAGAAGGCCACTGTAGGCTGGAAGGAGCTCATTCCTGCAGGTAGATCCCAGCCAAATCATAGGAATTGTTTCCTGGAGTACCTGATAGGAGTACCTGATAGTACCTGATATCTCTTTGATGCCTCGCTCCAGTCTGCGAGCCTCCTTCTGGGCCTCAGCACTGCGCCTGAGCTCACTGTCCAGTTCCCCTTCCAGGTCCCGCACCTGCAGGCAAACCATGACGTCAGCACTCATGCTGGCACATGTGCCCCTGCACTTACCAGCTGGAGGGTCCCTTGAAACTGTGAAATAGTCAGGGAGGATCTGTCCCTTCTCTCTCTCTAGGTGGCTTAACAGGACAGTCCCTGGGAATACATCCTCCCCCAGAGTGAGCTGGTTAACTCATGAAGTATTGGGAAGACCCCAAGGAAGTGAGAGCTAATTCAGGCAGAGGAGTTAAGCCTCCCACTGCCGTTACAAATCACACCCGTGTTCTCACGCGTGTGCATGTCTGGGCATCTGCAGGAGCAGAAAACAGGATGCATATAACAGGGTGAGGATTCAGCCAGCACAGGCCCTGAACTTAAGCTTCCTGCTCCGTGTTTAGCACAGACTCTCTAGAAGTAACATCTCTAGTCTCTGTCCCACACATGACACACACAGGCCTACAGCTCAGCTCTCTCAGAGCTACAGCAGGGAACTTCCTGCCTGCAGCCTCACAGCATCGTACAAATATTCACCTAACAAGGTGCCTACTATGCACCACGCCGCAGCACTGAAACAAAACACAAATGAATGTCCTGAATAAGCACAATCTCTCATGAGGAAAAGTTCACAAAACAAAGGAAATGGTCGAAGTGTATGGCAGGAAAAGCGGGGGGCTTGGTTTGGGGGGAGCAGGTTCCCTCAGTTGTCCATGCAACGGTTTCTGCCTTCTCCTTAACCCCAATGCCACCTCTGCATGAGGCTTCTCTGGTCATCACTTTAGCTCAGACTGACCTAGATGGTCCTCCTCAGGCTGACCTCCTCCTGCTATTCCCGCCTCCCTCCAGCCACGAGCCACCCTTCCTGCTGCTCCTGAAGAAGGTGCAGTGAGTGCCATAGAAGGTCGGCAGGTGCACAGCTTCTTGTGGTTCACTCAGCAGTACACACACTCTGGATGCTCTGGACACCTGCCTGCCAGGGACTTAACATATAATTCTGCTTGTCAGAATATGAGTTAACAGACCCCTCGCTAACCTTTAGAAGATTTCTTAAGGGTATTTTGTTTTAGTTTTTAAAAGCAAGTAAGACACTTCAAGGTTAAAAAAACATGATTTATTAAAGATAACTTTAGACATCACATAATTTCACCAGTAAACACTCTTGTGATGTAATTTTAATTGGAAATGATGGTTTAACTTTGTGCCCAAAGTTTCTGTGTTGGAAACTTAATTTCCAAATTCATATGTTGATGGTGTTTAGAGGTGGGCCTTCGAAAGTAATAAGTACGATTAGTTGAGGTCATAAGGGTGAGCCTCCCCTGATGACATTAATGGCTTAATAAGTGGAGGAGGGGAGCCCTGATCTAACATGCTCGCTCTGTGTCCCCTGTCATGTCCTCCTCTGTGCTTAGACGTGGCATTTATGGTATGCTGTGTACAATCATTGCAATGTTGTATTTTACGGTAGTCTTCCCATATATCAGCTTCCTGAAGGCAGATTCTTCAGCGTGTCTTTAACCATCCATCCATTGCCCTGAATCTTTCTGGATCATGGGTTTGTTTTCCCTCTGCTTTCTTTGTAAGGATATCAGCCGTCTCTGCAGAGAAGATGGCTGAAGCTAAGGCCTAGAAACAAGATCGCAGGGTTGCTTGGGGGAGAGGGGCTGTTGTCCCCCTCCTGTGGAAAGCTGGGAGTTGGGGTGAGTGGGAGGAGAGGCGTTTTCATTTAGCCCTAAGAGGAAAAGAGTTTTTAATCTAGGCTAAGAAACCTCCTATTTGCTGGGCCCACATCAGGCATCAGTGAATGAATGTATTGACATCAGACACTTAATCTGGAGGTGTTAAAAGCAAGTTATCCGGGTAATA
This sequence comes from Zapus hudsonius, assembly GCA_004024765.1. Lineage (NCBI taxonomy): Eukaryota > Metazoa > Chordata > Mammalia > Rodentia > Dipodidae > Zapus > Zapus hudsonius. The sequence continues at coordinate 3,116 of PVHP010039545.1, read as the reverse complement.
AAAGTTTACCTAGTGTCATGGTTTGATCCAGGTGTCCCCACAAACAAATGAATGTGTTCTGGGTAATCAATCCTCAGCTGATGGCAGTTGGATTTTACAAACTCGATGGAGCTGTGTTGTTAGGGGTGGAATTTTGGGGGTTATAAGCCAGCTTCCCCTTGCCAGTGTTGGGCACACCTTCCTGTGTTTGCAGTGCTGTGGCGGAGGTGATGTCCACCCCTCTGCTCATGCCATCGTTTTCCCTGCCAGGATGGAATCTCCCCTCAAGTCCATAAGTCAAATAAACCCATTCCTCCACATGCCACTTTTGTTTGGGTTCTTTCTGCGCAGCAAATAGAAAGCTGACGGCAACACCTAGTGTAAATATTCCAGGACCAATGAGGCCTTGCATTGAGGGTTATGAAGCTTCCATGATCACCTAGGTGGACTCCCACCTGGATTCCAGCTTTGGGCTTTGTCCCCCCAGCAGTGTGTTCTGCTTCAGCCAGCCCTGTCTGTAAGTCTTTCTGTTCCATAGTCCTTCTCATCCTCTGCAAGTGGGCAGGGTGCCTTGCTGCATCCTCAAGTCTCCTGACATTTTGCTGCTTAGCAAAGAAGGAAAGACACTGAGCCAGTCCAATAGCCAAGGTAACTTCACACTTCTGCCAACGAGCTTCTGATTGGGTGCCATGCTTTGCCTCTGTGTATTTCATTTCTTCCCACAATGCCTTGAATCCATGTTGGCAGCAGCTATGGGAAAGACAGGGGAAGACAGCAGGAAACAGAGAGGAGATGAAGTACCACAAAAACGTGATATAATACCTGCTCTGTAAGTAACATGAGTAACTGAATCATTTTAATTGAACAAAGCAGCAGGACATCATTTATTATTAAATAACTGATGTCGCATGATGCAGTAGGAATGTTACAGAGGAATACCTACACAGTTATTTTCACATGTTGCTTCTATAATTTTGTGATACACTTATGGAAACAAGTGTAGGCTTAAGGAATTTGGTAACAACAGATGATCTCAGGGTCAATACTTGGCATGGGGAAGGTTAACTATGAAGACTGCTCTAGGCTTTGGCTATGTGGACAAGGGCATAGTGATTAAGAACTCGATCATGCTGGGCTATCTCTCAGCAGGAGAGTACTTGTCTGACATGTAAAAGGTCCTGGATTCAACCAGAAGAAGAAAATAAAACGGTATTGTGATTCTCTTAGTGCATTTAATGCTAGAGTAAGTCCTCCTAGCCAAAGTGTCTCTACCAAGTTACAAGCCATGTGTAGAAATGAAGATGCTACTACTGTGAAGAGTTGCGGGGGGAGATGCAGAAGGTGAATTCCAGAGGCAACCCTGGAATACACCATGTGTAATGGAGGGTGGGGTAGAGGTAGTGGGTTCACCTTTCACCATTAACAGGAAAGTCATATGCCAGCAAAGTTAGATGACTCCATAGTGTGATGGTAAGTGACTTCAGACATTCACCAGACAGGAATAAAAACTCTTTGTATTCCCTGCGTCTCTGTGAGTTTTCATGAATGTTATACAGATTATTTCCCCCTTGGCATCAAACATCCTTAAGCTTTCACACACCTCATTTCTCATCCAAAAGAAGTATCTGCCTTGATTTAAAAAAACATGATTGGGTGACACATGTGTGTCTTCATTCCAAGAGAAGCTTGGATTTTATAATGACCCGGTAGCTGGGCTTTGGAGCGAATGTTTTATTTTATTTCTAATGTGCTAAACAATTTGTACAAAAAATACATTCAAGCTCCTCACCTCCTTTCAATTTCAAAATAACTAATATATAAAATCTAACAAAAGGTTCTGTCTTTTTAACAAAGAGATAGCCAACCTCCCTCATCAGGCTATGGCTACCACTTGTGTTTGTACAGGTGATGGACCACATGAAAGCCCATCAGAGAAGACGTGAGATGAGACTTAAACCAAGCTTAACACCCACTCTACAAGCTCAGGGTCCCACAATACTTAGCCCTCCACGTTAAAACATGCAACTCTATCTTCTCACTAATAGTGTTTTGCTCAGTAAAAACTGCTGGCTATGTCCTTTGATAGAAATGTGACATCTTCACAGAGCATAGTCTTTTCCACAAGTGTGATGGTTAGGTTTTGTTGTCAACTTGATCTTATTAGTTCTCTTGGGTGGGTCTTGGAGGATATTTACAGGAAGGCAGCCTCTCAGTAGAGCAGAATGCAAAGAGGCTCAGGGAAGCTAGAAATGAACATCCCTTCCTGTGTGGGCAGCACAGGAAGGAAATTCCAGAGACTCAGGAAGCCATTAAGTCTGGGAAAGGGTTGCAAGACTTCACCCTAAGGCTATATAAAGGGGAAGATTTCTTACCTCCCCACCTGCCCATTTGCTGTTCCATGTGTGTGGTGTTGGTGATAGCTTCATTCTCTCTCTGCTTGCATCTGTGAAAGGGACCAGCCTCTTTGACCATCATGGAACTTCCCCTGATCTTAAGCTTCAATAATCCTTTCCTCCTATCAACTGGGCCTGGTCGGAGATTTCATCCCAGCGGTGTGTGGCAAGAAGGGTACATTGAAACTGGTAGCTAACCCCAAGTTTAATGTCATATAGGAAAAGAACCAACATTGAAACTTTGAATTTATGAATGTAATGAATAAGGACCACTAGCCTCCAAGCCAGTCTTCCCCAGCTTGATTTAGCTCCTCAGGCATAATGAAGTGGAAAACACAAGTTATGTACTGATTTTAAATTTTCATCACAGACCCTAGGAAAATAGATATTTACAAGGACATAGGAAGAATTGTTTCCAGATGTTAAATATATTGATTCTCAAGTTAAAAATGGCTAACACACACACACACACACACACACACACACACACACACACACACAGACACACACACACACACACACCAAAAACCAAACAAACAAAACCTCTTGTTTTCACAAGCTTTTACTTTGAGCAATGCAATTACTCCTTCTCATCACCAGGGTAGAACAGACAGGAGCAGTCAACTGACCTAACTGTCCTGGCTGAGAGCAAGGAGGCAGAGGGGCCAGCAAGCCTCCTCCTGGTGGGGTGGGAGTCAACGGAACCTTATTGGGCTGCTGACCACTGCTGCCCCTGGCTTGCAG
>PVHP010039544.1:0-16474 GCA_004024765.1 Zapus hudsonius | reverse complement strand
AATCGTCAGCACTGCATAAACCTGGGCATGGTGGCACACACCTGTAATCCCAGCACTTGGCAGCTGGAGGAGGATCAGACGTGTTAGGTTAACTCAATGGATAAAGTGCTTGCTGTGCAACTCCTGAGTACCTGAGTTCAAATCCACAGATCCCATGTAACAGCCAGACGTCGTGGTGGGCTTCTGTAACCCCAGTACACTTACAGCAAGAAGGGCGGTGGAGACAGGAGAATTTCTCAAACACTGTGAATAGAGCGTTGAATAAGAGACCTTGCCGCAAAAGATGGAAAGCAAGGACCTACCCGAAAATAATCCTCTGACCTCCACACGCACACCAAGTTAATAAAAACTAGAAGTTCAAGGTCATCTTTGGAGTTTGAGGGCAGTCCACAAAGCCATGTCTCAAATATCAAATTTTTAACCTCCTCAAAAAAGAAATCAAAGCCGGGTGTGGTGGCGCACGCCTTTAATCCCAGCACTCGGGAGGCAGAGGTAGGAAGATTGCTGTGAGTTTGAGGCCACCCTGAGACACACAATGAATTCCAGGCCAGTCTGGGCCAGAGTGAGACCCTACTTCAAAAAAACATCATCATCATCATCATCATCGTAAATAATAAAAATGTTAGAGAAGCTGGGCCAGAGAGATGGCTCAGCGTTAGGGCACTTGCTTGCTTGCAAAGCCTGATGGACTGAATTGTATTCCCCAGTGCCCACATAAAGCCAGATGCACATGCATTTGGAGTTCATTTAAGGTGGCCAGAGGTCCTGGTGTGCTCATTTCTCAATCTTCTCCTTCTCTATGAATTAAAAAAAAAAAAAAAAGCTAAAGAAAAGCCAGAAGCTGGACACCTTTAGTCCCATCACTATGGAGGCAGAGGTAGGAGGATTGTCATGAGTTCAAGGTCACCCTGAAACTACATAGTGAATTCCAGGTCAGCCTGAGCTAGACTGAGATACTACTTCAAAAAAGAAGAAAGAAGAAGGAAGGAAGGAAGGAAGGAAGGAAGGAAGGAAGGAAGGAAGGAAGGAAGGAAGGAAGGAAGGAAGGAAGGAAGGAAGGAAGGAAGGAAGGAAGGAAGGAAGGAAAAGAAAGAGAAAGAGAGAAAGAGAGAAAGAGAAAGAGAGAAAGAGAAAGAGAGAAAGAGAAAGAGAAAGAGAGAAAGAGAAAGAACAAGTGTTAGTAAAGATACTGAAAATCAGAACCTTCATATGTAACATGCAGCCACTTTGGAGAAGTCAGGCATTTCAAATGGCTAGAGTCGCACTCTCAGGTAATATAATGATGATCATTTCACTAAAAACTCACTTCCAGTATGTCTAGGTGTGTTTTTATCACGACCAGGCTCCTCGGTGAGATTCAAGGCTTTTTATTATCTTATATCCCACCTCTCTCCCAATGCTGTGTGATTTCAGGTTATGTACCACCATACCCAGCTTTTTTTTAAATGTCTTTTTTTAAAGTTTCTTTATATTTATTTGCAAGCAGAGAGAGAGAGAGAGAGAGAGAGAGAGAGAGAGAGAGAGAGAGAGAGAGAGAGAGAGAGAGAGAGAGAACGGGCACACCAGGGCCTCTAGCCACTGCAAACTCCAGATCATGTACCACCTTGTGCATCCAGCTTTACATGGGTGCTGGGGAATTGAACCCAGGCTATCAGGCTTTACAGGCAAGCACCTTAACCGCTGAGCCATGTTTCCTGCCCCACATTGGTTTAATTTGTTTGAAACCTGGTATCAAACACTCCATTTGTAACATTAGTCTCCCAATGCTGTTACCCTGCTGAGTGCTCCAACAGGCCAACTGGAGTTTGTGTATGAATGAATGTTAATTGACACTATCATGCAGAGCAAGCTCAATGAAAGCAACACACAAAGCCCATGGAAATGGCATAAACATGCTCTATGCTACTGTGAACTTTATTGAACTCAAAGGTGGCACTTGTTTATCATGAATAAATGAAACAAGAATGTGTCATGACACAGACCAATGATATAGCCTGCTCAGACTATACAGGAGCAGATACCAGTTATACCACAGCCCACAGGACAGAATTTTTATTTGGTACAGACATTAACAATAGCAGCACAAAGGCCACAGAATAAGACCATAAGTGCACTTGAACCTTTTGTGAATTCTGACTAGGATCTAACAAGACTGACATTTTTTACATACTAACCGGGTAAACAGAACACATCCGCTACACCAGCAACATTATACCTCTTAATTCAGCTGGGAATGACCATAATGAGGGCCTTCTCCTAATTGGCACACTTTCTAATTTAGAGTCATCAAGCAGGTTAGTTTCAAGATAACAAAAGTTGTCATTTGGCTGGCTATATCATATAGTAGTGACAAGGACAGGTTTAAAGAGTTTTGAGCTCATACTGCTGCTCTGCAGGTTGGTCCTGAGCATTCTGAGAGCTGGTAGGCTGAGGATAAAAGGGACCTACCAGCCAGTTGAGAGGCGTGTTGTTAACAAGGTAATCCATCACATCATCTAAGGATTCCTTCATTTTCTGCAGCTGCCCCTTGCTGGAAGTGAGGAGGCCATCAGACACTTCCTTAAAGGAGGTGGCATTGCGGAATACTGAGTAGATGTCACCTGCCATTACCCCCAAGTGGTTGGCCTGGTCTTGAATGTTCTGTGGTAACCCTTGGACATTGGACAGGAGGGTCTGGCACGTGGTCTGGAGCTGCTGGGTCAGGCTGCGGGCAATAGCCAGAGTACGTGACTCGATGTGCTAAAAATAAACAAGAATTAGCAGTGCATCCAACAGTGTGATGTGGCATGTAGTTCAGACACAGGAAGCTGGTTACGTGTCTAGGAATCTACCACACATACGGATATTCTTTGAGTTTTTTTAATTTGGGGGGCAGAGGGAAGATGCAGAGCCTTATGGTTACTAGTCAAGTGCTCTGCCATTGACCTAAACCCTCCAAACCCAATTGTTTGACATTTTAAAAAATATTTTATTTTATTTTTTATTTGCAAGCAGAGAGATAGAGAACGAGCACAGGCAAGGCCTCCAGCTACTGCAAAGGTACTCCAGAGGCATGTGCCACTTTGTGCATCTGGCTTTACATGAGTAGTGGGGACTAGAACCTGGGTCATCAGGTTGACAGGCAAGCACCTTAACTAACTGCTGAGCCATATCTCCAACCCACAATAGTTTGTTAAAGAACCATTTCTGTCTGGAACATTTGCCCCTCCTACTCGTTCACTAGTCTATGCACCATCAGTTCTCAGCTGTGAACTCATCTCTTCCAGAGGCCATCCGACCCCCCCCCCATGCTAAGGCTTTGTTGGGAAGCCTTTGTACACATCCCATGAAGCACTGTGCCAGCACTCCTTGTTGGTCCATACCTGTTCTGAGGGCAGGCCTAGGTTTCTCACTAGGGTAACATGCATTCCTGTAGATTGTTAGGAAGTCACTCCTCTCCCAGTTTTGTTTTTAAACCAGTAACAATCTATGTGCACAGTATTAAGCTTGTAACAAATACATTCTCCCTCTCTCTTTGGCAGTATTAATAGGATTTGAACCTAGAGCCTTGCACGTGCTAGGTAAGCACTCTACCACTGAGCTACATCCCCAGCCCTCTTTTTACTTTTTATTTTGAATGGGGTCTTTCTAAGTTGCACAAGTTGGCCTTGCCTCAGCCAATCAAATAACTGGGATAACTGGTTTGTGCCACCTGTGAGACTCATAGAGGACTCATGGAGAAACTAAAAAGTCTGGTGAGACCTGCCTCGGAATCCATAGTGAATAACTGTCCATCATCTTACCTCCACACAGTGGGATTCGTCGGCATCGTCATGGCCGATGCTTCTCTTCCACTCCACCCACGAAACATAGAGCTTATCCTGAGCACTGTGCACATTCTTCCTGGCTAATTCAATCTACAACACAATGAAATAAAACAGAACATGGTTGGTGAGATGGCTCAGCGGTTAAGGTGCTTGCCTGCAAATCCTAACATACTGGGTCCAATTCCTCAACAACCATGTGAAGCCAGATGCACAAAATGGAACATACATCTGAAGTTTATTTGCAGTGGCTAAAGGGTCCTGGTATGCCCATCCTCTCTCTCTGTTTACAATAAATAAAAAGAAATTTTTTTAAATCCCAGAAAAACATAGATAGCATTCATGTTTGCCTGTCTGCAGCTCTGATAAAACAAGTAACATAAGACCAAGAATTTCTTTTGAGTTTAATGTGATCTACCAGTTACTTATTTACTAATATGTGTAAGTCAATCAAACAGTAACTACTAAATCACCGACTCCAAATTTACTCTGTTTATTACAGCTAAAACAACTAAAATTGAATTTTTTACTATGTGAAGGATAAGTCTGAATTTAAAAAGAAGCGGGCTGTGGTGGCACATGTCTATAATCCTTACATGTGGTAGGTGGGAGACAGGAGCATCAGGAGTTCAAAGCCTCAGCTACACAGCGAGTCAGCTTGGGCAGCAGGAGACCCTGTCTCAAAAAAAAAAAAAAAAGGAAAGGAAGGAAAGAAGATGAGGGATGCTGGTGGCAGCATGTTTATAATTCAAGCCCTCGGCAGTAGAAGCAGAATGACTGCTCTAAGTTTGAAGCCAACCTGGTCTACATATCAAATTCCAGAGCAGCAAGACCCTGTCTCCAAAAATAAGCAATAAATAAATAAAGAGAAAAAAGCAAAATGGTGCAGGAATTGGAAAGTCAGCCTTCCTCTTCCTTACCATCCACCTGTTCCGCTTCTCCTTCCAAAAAACGGTGTTCAGTACAGTGCACTATGTTCTCTGATTCGGCAATCTTTTTGTGGGGAAGGAGGGAGGGAAGGGCACAGGGATGTATGTTTATGTTTGTGTGTATGGGTACACATGTTGCATGTGGAAGCCCAGGCTTCCTCAATCATGCTATTTTCTTTCTTTCTTTCTTTCTTTCTTTCTTTCTTTCTTTCTTTCTTTCTTTCTTTCTTTCTTTCCTTCTTTCCTTCTTTCCTTCTTTCCTTCTTTCCTTCCTTCTTTCTTTCTTTCTTTCTTTCTTTTTTGGGGGGGTTCAACTTTCCAAGATAGGATCTTGCTCTAGTCCAGGCTGACCTGGAATTCACTATGAGGTCTCAGGTAGCCTCAAACTCACAGCAATCCTCTTATCTCTGCCTCCCAAGTGCTGGGAGGAAAAGCATGCACCACCACACTAGCTCTAATTTAACAATCTTTAATGCTACACAATAATTTATTGTTATGTATTAACTAGTCTTCTAGAGTTGATGTGTACTGTTACAATCTCTTGCATCTGTAAATTGATATATATATGCTAATCTTCTCTGCATCATTCCCATTTTAATACATGTGCTGCCGAAGTTAGCACAATATATACATATCTACAGAACAAATCTCTTTTTTTTCTTTGAGGCAGGATCTCACTCTAGCCTAGGCTGACCTGGAACTCAGTATGTAGTCCAGGCTAGCCTTGAATTCATGGCAAACCTCCTACCTCAGCCTCTCAAGTGCTGGGATTAAAAGTATGAGCCACCAGCTAGGAGACATTTCTAAAAGTGAAATTGCTCAAAGCATAGGCATAATTATAACTTTTTTAGAATAGTCTTTTTTTAAAAAAAAGTTTTTATTATTTGAGAGAGCAAGAGAGAGAGAGAGAGAGAGAGAGAGAGAGAGAGAGAGAGAGAGAGAGAGAGAGAGAGAGAGAGAGAAAGTATGGGTATATATCAGGCAGAGCCTCTGCTACTGCAACAAACTCTAAACATGCACCAGGTGGCACCAGGCTTTACGTGGGTACTAGGGAATCAAACCCAAGCTGGCAGGCTTTGCAAGTAAGCACTTTATCCACTGATCCATCTCTCCAGTCCTGAAATGGCCTTTTTAGATCTGTGTGTGCTTATGTGTCCACGTGAGTGCAGACACCTGGAGGTCAGTGCTCACCTCCCACCTCACTTGCTGTTGCCTACGCCTGGATCCAGGGATTCTGCTGTCTCCACCTGCCATCTTACTGGGATTACAGATGCCCACACTACTGCATCCAGCTTTATGTGGGTTCTGGGATGCGGACTCATCACGCTCCCAGTGAATTCTGGGGATTAGAACTCAGCGTCTCACACTTCACCCCCTGAGCCCTTGCCCAGTGTCCCCACCCCCCACACCACCTTTTTTTGGAAACAGGGTCTCACTCTATAGTGCGGGCTGTTTCTGAATGCACAGCAATCTTCCTACCTCAGCCTGGAGTTAGAATCATCTTTTGGATGGGATCCCCAAGTCCTCCAGAAGAGGACAAGCATGCTGTTTCTCTACATCATTGCCAACAGCATCAAACTTTGCTTATATGACAAGTTATCTACTTTCAACACCTTGGAAAAAAATTACTATCACTTTGTATTTTCAACTGCTTATCTTTCATTTTCTATGCATTGCCTGTATACTATGCCCATTTCTCCATTGGACTGCTTACTAGGTTAGATTCAAATTCTTGAATTTCATGATTACATTGACTTTATTCCTCAAGATAAGTAAACTTCAGATACTTATGTGGAGTTTTACTCACCAGATGAACAGTGGAATGGAGCTGAGAGATGGTCTCCTGGCTTCTCTGCTTAGCATCTTTAACTCTGCTGAGAGCTTGCTGGTAGGCACGAGAGCGGAGCTTGGTAGACAGGGACCCCAGTCTAATATAATAACTTGGCTTCTGAACTACATCAAATCCTTCAACTTTTTTTGCCTCTTTTTCTAAAAACAGGGAACATAAAACCGTAAGGGATCCCAGCTATAAGTGATAAAGTGAGTCTTCACTTCATTGATTTTATCCACTCACCTGCTGCAGGGCTTGTAGCTGACACTCGTGACACATTTACACATGCGTCTTCCCACTAGAGTGAGCTTTGTAAGCAGCATACAGAAAAAGTACTAATGCTAACTTAGTGATACTTCTGTTATTGTTGGTTTTTTTTTTTTTTTTCGAGGTAGGGTCTCACTCTAGCCCAGACTGACCTAAAACTCACTCTCTAGTCCCAGGGTGGCCTTGAACTCACAGTGATCCTCCTACCTCTGCCTCCTAAGTGCTGGGATTAAAGGCATGTGCCACCATGCCCAAAACTATTTTTTTTTTTTTTGAGACAGAGTTTTGTTTTTTGGTGTTTTTTTTTTTTAAGCAACAAGAAACTTGAATACATTGTCAAAGGGGCAACAACCGTTTGAGTAAAATGAACACTCAAAGGCTGGATCTGGGTCTTGAACTCACTGTGTGGCCAAGACTAGCTTGAACTCTCCTCCTGTCTCTGTCTCCAGAGTGCTGGGATTACAGGTGTGCACCACCACACCTGACTTGGTGATTGTGATTCTGCAGAGAAAAATCAAAGCTGGGTATGGCAGTGTACTTTGGAGGGAGTTCAAGGCCCTGGGGCTACAGAGTGAGTTCCAGGTCAGCTTAGGCCAGAGTAAGACCCTGCCTCAAAACAAACAAAAAATCCGTGTGTGTGTGTGTGTGTGTGTGTGTGTGTGTGTGTGTGTGTGTGTGTGTGTGTGTATACTTTTTTTTTTTTTTGGTTTTTCTTGCTCTAGCCCAGGCTGACCTGGAATTCACTATGAAGTCTCAGGGTGGCCTTGAACTCATGGTGATCCTCCTACCTCTGCCTCCAAAGTGCTGGGATTAAAGGCATGCACCACCACACCCTCCATATACATATTTTTGAGACTACTCAAAAACTTTCAAAATTTCAATATGAGACTCAAGATTACTTTAAGATGGAACAATAGAATCCAGCCAAGAGTGGTGGAATATCTCTACAATCTCAGCACTTGGGAGGTAGGAGGCCAGGTCAGGCTGGGCTATATGAATCCCCGATTTAAAAAAATAAAAGGAAAATCTACAGAGTCAAAGACATTAGTGGTTGCTTGGGGGAGGAAATGGGGATTGACTGCACACAGGCATGAGGGATCTTTTAGGTCAAAAAAAATATTTTAAAACTGGATTAAATATGATTTTTTTTACATATACACTCTATCTCTGCTCAGCATGGTAGTATATATCTGTAATCCCAGCACTTTGGAGGTAGAGAAAGGACAGGAGTTCAAGGCCACCCTTCAACTACACAGTAAGTTCAAAGCCAGCCTGTGCTCCATAAGACCCTATCTCAAAAAACCAATGAAGAAAAATATATCTCAGGGAAGCTGTATTAGAAATATTAAAGCCAGGCATGGTAGGGGCATGCCTACAATCTCAAATCCTTGGGAGGTAGAGACAGGAGGATCAGGAGTTCAAGGTCATCTTCAGCTCCATAGGGAGTACAAAGGTAGCCTCAGCTACATGAGACCCTTTCGTTTAAAAAAATATATACACATAACCATACATTATTTCAATATAAAAGCCCCATTACCTAGTTCTTCCTGCGTGAGAGGGAGATACTGGTCTACCAGCAGCTCTGACTTGGTGAGTGCATTTTCAACTCCAGTGCTCACAAACTGCACCATCCGACTTCCCAAGACTGTATTAATGCTGTCATTGACCACAGACTTGGTCCTCTCCACACCACCAGTAACTGCTCCTTTGGTCTTGTCCACCACGCCTGTGATGGTGCTGGCTACAGAATCCTTGGCCCCCGTCACAGTAGTCGTCACAGCATCTTTCGCCCCAGTCACAGCACCTTTGGCATTGGCAACAATCTATAAGTAGAAGAGCAGATCAGCTGACTAGTGAGAAACAGGGATACAAGCCTCTTTAAGGTCTTACACAAAGGCAGCAGCCTAGCCAAAGAGTATGAATGTAGCTCTTCCACTTTAACTTTGTCTTGGGCAAGTCACTAAGATTTAATGAACCCGATTTCCTTGTCAGGTCCATTTACCCTACCTACTCCTTAAGGACTGGTAGGTGCAAATGAAGTTAATAGACAGGAAATGAGTTGCTTTGTCAAGGAAAGATTTTGTTTATAACTAGATAAAGCTTTAGTGACAGACAAGACGTACTTTAGAGAAGAACAGAATTTTCTGTATTGGTATGCTTATACTGAGAGCAGCTCATGCCAGCCTCAGAGAACCAACACACAGAAGAGCTGATAGTTCTCCTCCCTCCTGGAGGAGCTCTCAGATACCCAGCACTCATACAGAACCTACATCTCCAGCCTGCACAATCTCAACAAGCTCGAAAGCGAGGCTCTGGGAAAGACTGGCTCACCCTGCCACTTTAAGTGTGAAGATAGAGACTGGCATATACCATTCTCTCCCTTTCTGCTGATTCAACAATACAGCTTTGCCCACTTGATTAGACTGAGTTCCACAATGCCACAAAAATATTTTACTTATTTTGTTTTTTCCAAGGTAGGGTCTCACTCTAGCCCAGACTGGCCTGGAACTCACTCTGTAGCCCCAGGCTGGCCTCAAACTCACAGCAATCCTCCTAATCTATGCCTGGCCTGGCTTTAATTTTAATTAATTTATTTCTCTGTGCGTGTGTGTGTGTGTACATGCCAGGGTATCTGGCTACAGCAAACAAAAAATGCCTGTCTGGCTTTACATGGTGCCTGGTGAACTGAACCCAGAACAGCAGGTTTTGTAAGCAAAAGGGTGAGTAGGGGATGGAGCTCAGTTGGTAGCATGCTTACCTCTCATTCATGAAGCTCTGCATAAACAGGAGGTGGTAGAACATGCTATTATCTCAGAATGTGGGAAGTGGAGGCAGGAGGATCAGAAGTTCAGGGTCATCCTCAGGTATATAGTGAACTATAGGACAGTCTGGGCTACATCATTAGACACTGTCTCAAAAAAGGTGGAAATTTATTACCTGTTGGTAAGTTTTTAAATTATTTTTTCTCTTAAAGATATTTTATTTATTTAGAATGAAACCCAGGCTGTCAAGCTTTGCAAGCAAGTGCCTTTAACTACTGAGCCATCTCTCTAGCCTGAGATCTTTTATATATAGTTCACTGAGAAGTCACATATATCCAAAAAGGAAAGAGACACCAAGGTAAACTTGAAACTCTAGGTATCAGGATGTAGCATCATCTATGTCAAGGGAAGGAATGATGGGGGAAGATGACAGAATGAGACACAAAGGAGGTGGCAGAGATCCACAAGAAACACTGACAAGAAAACGGTCTCTGAATTATTGTTCATAAGATTTCAATAATTTTTTTTTTTGGTTTTTCAAAGTAGGGTCTCACTGTAGCCCAGGCTTACCTGGAATTCATTATGTAGTCTCAGGGTAGCCTCGAACTCACCTAGATCCTTCTACCTCTGCCTCCCGAGTGCTGGGATTAACACCACACCCTCTCCCCCCACACTGTTGTTTAAATACAGTAAACTGTGTGTGTGTTATAATGAAATAATACCTGGGGCTTTGTACATACTACATAAGCACTGGATGACTGAGCCACAGCCTCAGTGTATAAGTGATTCTAAATTTTATAAATGAGTCACCAAAATATCAATACTCAAAATGGAATATAACTCCTACCATCAATCTAGTTGCAAACAAATAACCAACAACAAAAACATTCTAAAAGCTGTTTACAGGGCTGGAGAGATGGCTCAGCGGTTAAGGCACTTGCCTCCAGTGCCTAAGGCCCAGGGTTCAGTTCCCCAAGTCCCACATAAGCCAGACCCACAAGTTGGTGGCCCTGGTGTTTCTCTCTCTCTCTCTCTCTCTCTCTCTCTCTCTCTCTCTCTCTCTCTCTCTCTCTCTCTCTCTCTCTCTGCTTGAAAATGAATAAAATATTAAAAAAATAGTTAAAAAAAATAATAAAAAAATAAAAGCTGTTTACAGGGCTGGAGAAATGGCTCAGTGGTTCAAAGAGATTTCTTACAAAGCCTTATAGCCCAGGTTCAATCCCCCAGTACCCACGTGAAGCCAGATGTACAATATGGTGCATGCATCTGAAGTTCCTTCTCTTACGTCCTCTCTTCCTCCCCCCCCCAATGCGTGGTGGTCCCTATCAGCGCTACTCCAAGTTCACATGAGAAAATCTTCCACTTGCACATTTATCCAGCAACCAGGTTCAGATTAAGGGAATGTATTTGCATGCTTGTGGCACATACAGTCTGAGTTTAAAAAATAGGAAAATTCTCCAAGTCCCAAGCTGTCCCAAGCTCACCTCAGTTGTTGGCTGATTCAAAATAGGCAGTGTCTCCTCGATCCTGTCCAGCCCCTTACAGGCGTAGCTATTGGCAACCGCAACTGCAAGAACAACAAAGAGCAAAATGCCAATGGAACACTGTAGGCCTGGAATGGGCACACGTGACATGCCTTCGAGTTTTAGCCTTATTACAAAAAACAGCAGAAATGTGGATTTTTTTTTAGGTGTCTTTTCTTTGGTTTTTCTTAATATTTTATTTATTTATTTGCAAGCAGGGGGGGGGGAATCCAGACACAAGCACCACCTTGTGCATCTGGCCTATGTGGGTCCTGGAAAATTGAACCCGGGTCCTTAGGCACTGGAGATAAGTGCCTTAACTGCTGAACCATCTCTCCAGACCAGTGGATTTTTTTTTAAACCACAAAATACATTGCCTGTTTTCTCTAGCTCACACAGGAAGAGACCTGGCAGGTTGCTGGAACTGTGTTCCAATGACAGGGAAGTCACGGGGTGTGCAGGAAAAGCAGTAGAGGCATCAGCAGGCCAGGTAGGAAGTTGGCTAAGAAGCTTCTTCCCCGTGTCAATGCCAAGAACAGACAGGCTTCCCCTGAATCCTCCTTCAGGGAATACAGTAACTGAAAATTCTCAAAAATTAGCATTTGCATGATAGGTTAACCTTTCGAGTACATGCCAACAGTACATAGGACACAGAGCTAATTGTAGCTGGGATCTCCCTATCAAAGCCCGGACTTCGGGCCAAGCTAACCCCTAAGGATGACCAAGCCAAATATTCATACCAAATCCATTAGGGAAGTAGCGTGGTTAGAACAACTGCTTTTTAGAAGTTCCTTATAATCCTAAAACTCCCAGAATGGACCCTTTGGGTAACGATTCGAATCTTTGTTCTGAAGCAGTTCATGAGTGTTGTAGAGAAACTGGAACCTTCACATATTGCTGGCGGGAATGTAAAATCATGGAACCACTTTGGAAAGGAGCTAGGCAGTTCCTCTAAACAGTTAATAAAGTCCCAGCACTTCCACTCCTAAGTATACCCAGGAAAACTGGAGAAGTATGTTCAGGGACCAGGAAAATGGATCAGTGGATAAAGCCTTTACTGCACAAGTGTGAGGACCCGAGGTCAGATCCCAGGCAGCCACGGAAATACGGGGTGGTTTTGGTAGCTCACTTATAATCCCAGCATTGCGAAGTGACAGCAAGGGATCCCTGGGCAAGCTGGCTAGGAAGATTAGCTCTGGGTTCAAGTGAGAGACCCTGCCTCAGGAGATAAAGTAGAAAATGATTGAGGAAGACACACAATAGCTGGCTCCACACATGCCCACACACCTGTGCACAGGTGTGCCCATACATATGTGAACATCCACCAAACACGCATATAGAAAAAACATATATTCACCCAAAACCTATACATAAATGTTCATAGAAGCATTATTTGTCATCCACAAAAAGTAGAAACAACCTAAATGTCCATCAACTGATGAATAAGTAAAATATAGTCCCTCTACACAAAGGAATATTACTCTACAATAAAAAGGACACAGTACTGATATGAGCACTAAGAGCAATGTACTAGTAAATACATTGTGGTGAATCTTGAAAACATTAAGCTAAGTATATTTATTCATTTTCAAGCAGAGAAATACAGAGAAAGAGAAAAAGAGAGAGAGAGAGCACCAGGGCCACCACCTTGTGGGTCTAACATATGTGGGTACTGGGGAATTGAACCCGGGGCCTTAGGCACTGGAGGCAAGTACCTTAACTGCTGAGCCATCTCTCCAGCCCTTGAATATTTTTTTAAAAGAATGATTTATTAAAAAAAAAATGTAGAGCCGGGAGTGGTGGTGCACGCCTTTAATCCCAGCACTCGGGAGGCAGAGGTAGGAGGATCGCCGTGAGTTCGAGGCCACCCTGAGACTACGCAGTGAATTCCAGGTCAGCCTGCGCTAGAGCGAGACCCTACCTCGAAAAAAAAAATGTAGAAAGACAGAAAATAGGGGCTGAAGAGATGTCTCCATGGTTAAAAAGTGCTAGCTTGCAAAGGTTCAATTTCCCAGTACCCACGTAAAGCCAGATGCACAAAGTGGCTCATGTGTTTGGAGTCTGTTTGCAGTGGCTGGAGGCCTGACATAGTCATAACCCACTCTCTTTCTCTTTCATTTTCTCGCTTTAAAAAATTAAATAAATGAACAAAAAAAAAATTTTTTTTTTTTTTGGTGTTTCGAGGTAGGGTCTCGCTCTAGCCCAGGCTGACCTGGAATTCAATATGTAGTCTCAGGGATCCTCCTACCTCTGCCTCCGGAGTGCTGGGATTAAAGGCGGAGTGCTGGGATTAAAGGCGTGCGCCACCACGCCCGGCTCAAAAATATTTTTTAAAAGACAAAAAAATTAATAATCACCTAGGGGAGGATGAAAGGAAACAGAAAACCACTGCTATGGAATATGAGCTTTCTTTCTTTCTTTTTTGTTTTTTTAAAGTAGGATCTCACACTGACCCAGGCTGACCTGGAACTCACTCTGTAGTCCCAGGATGGCCTTGAACTCACAGAGATCTTCCTATCTCTGCCTTCTGAGTGCTGGAATTAAAGATCTGCATGCCAACACACCTGTCCCCAAAGCATATTTTTTATTACTTTTTAAATTTTTAAAATAATTCTATTTGCAGCCGGGTGTGGTGGCCCACGCCTTTAATCCCAGCACTTGGGAGGCAGAGGTAGGATGATTGCCGTGAGTTCAAGGCCACACCCTGAGACTACATAGTGAATTCCAAGTCAGCCTGGGCTAGAGCGAGGCCCTACCTCAAATAAATAATAATTCTATTTGCAAGCTAAGAGAGGAGACAGAGAATGATCGTGCCAGGGCCTCCAGCTACTGCAAACAGACTCCAGATGCACGTACCACTTTGTGCATCTGGCTATATGTGGGTACTGGGGACCTGAACTCAGGTCAGTAGGCTCTACAGGTTAAGTGCCTTAACCGCTGAGCCATCTCTCCAAGTCCCCCAAATCATTTTTAATTGTTCAGTTGTATGGTGTTAAGTTCAGCCCACTGTTGGACAACCATCACCACTACTCATTTTCAGAACCTCCCACCATCACCACGATTTTCTCTTGTAATGACAATGTTCTAAAGGAGGGCAGTGCAAGGGGAGTATGGCCAGGGTACACTGTGAACATGTATGGAGTTAGTCGATAAAAAGTTAAAAGAAAACCAAACCAGGCATGGAAGGATGGGGATCTACTGGGAAGAAGGGTTTCAGTGAGAGGAAAAGGGAAAAAAGAGGGCAAGTAGGAGGATCAAAATGCGTTTATAGGGCTGGGAAGATGGCTCAGCGGTTAAGGCACTTGTCTCCAGTGCCTAAGGCCCCCGGTTCAATTCCCCAGGACCCACATAGGCCAGACCCACAAGATGGTGGCCTTGGTGCTCTCTCTCTCTCTCTCTCTCTCTCTCTCTCTCTCTCTTTCTCTCTCTCTTTCCTGTATCTCTCTGCTTGAAAATGAATATTTTTAAATGTGTTTATATATATGTATAAAATTATATATTATATGTATAAAATTGTCTAAAGTAAAAATAAAATAATCAAGAAAGAAAATGTGATGACTATTCAGCTCTGTGAATAGACTAAAATCAGGGAATTATACACTCTAAATGGATGAATTGTATGGTATGGTAGTTTTATCTCAACAAAGATAGCATTAAAAAACATAATAAAATTCAGGGCTGGTAATATGGCTCAGTGGTTCAAGTGTTAGCCTTGTATGCAGGAAACCCTGGGCTCCATCCTAGCACTGCATAAAATGGTGGCTCACACCTACAATCTCAGTATTTGGGAAACTGAGGCAGGACAATTGCCTTGAATCTGAGGAGGGAGCTGCAGACTGAGTTCCAGCACAGCCTGAGACTCTCTGTCAGAGAAAAAACAAAAGGAGCTCAGGGAGCTAGCTGGCTCAGTGGATAAAGCACTTGGCTGGCAAGCATGACCTGAGTTCAGATCGCTAAAACATCCAGAAAGCCCAACATGGTAGCACATGCTTTTAATCCCAGCAAACCTACTGCTAGACAGCAGGCAGAGACAAGAGAATGAACACTGCTCAGGGGCCAGCTAGCCTGGCAAAGGCAATGACAGACCCTGCCTCAAATCAAGGTGGAAGGCAAGAACTGACCCCTGAGGTTGTCCTCTGCTCTCCACACTCACCTTGTACTACACATACACACAACCGTATATCAAAAAAAGTTCCAGTACATTGTATGGCCAGCTATTTCTTTTGTTACTAAGTTACTAACACAGAGGCCTCTTGGATTCTTTTTTTTATTTTTGGCTTTCTGAGACAGCTCCTCATATAGCCCAAGCTACCTTTCAACTCCTGACCCTCTTTCTCCACCTAAGCGCCAGACCACCACCAAAGAAACTTCATTAAATAACACGAACACTTGCCATGGTTCTAAAACAGGTCTTCCCTTACAATGAGGGTCACCGGTTTCTAAGACAAGGCAGTATTACGCCTCAGGAAGACCTGAGGATTCCCTGATGGTGCCAGTGTATGCTTAGAATCCTTCTACCACGCCCGGCCCTTGGATTCCAAATGAACTCACTTTGTGGCTCTAGTTTGTGGATGATGGGCAGAGCACTGGTCACAGCCACCGAGGTCACGGTCTTCACACCCTTCTCTGCCATCTCACACACAGACTTTAAACAGGGATAATGGTCCTTAGTACTGATGTAAGCTGAGGACACGAGGTCATATGTGGAGCTCACCAAGGGCAGCTTGGCCACCCTAGTCACCACGCTCTGCAATCAGAGGGGTAAGAGATCAACATTTAAAAACACAATTTAGAGAAAGTTGTCAAGAAAATAGGCATTATTTAAAACTCATACCGGCTGCGGATCAACTGCCACAGATGCCATTTTTCCTCCAGGAGAAGAGAGGCCTGTAGAAGAGAAACATTTCAGATGAGGGGATTATTCTCCCAGGGCCTTACTTAAGCAGATAAATGATCACTCCAAGCAAAGAAAAACTCAAAAAGAGCTAAGCATGGCCTGGCTGGAGCCTTTCTTCCCGCCCTCTCACTCAGAATCCTGTCCTAAGCAAAGCCTCGGAAGCAAGGAAGGTTCCAGAGCTTATTTGCACACTTTTAACAGAAAAGAGGCTCAGAGGGAAGAAGGCAAATTGATGACATATTGTACTGTTTCTAACGGGCATTTCTTTTTTTTAATTAATTTATCTTTTTTATTGTCCATAATGAGTTACATTATTTAATGGGCAAACAATAAGTTATCCCCCGTTCCCCAATGCCCCTCTTCCCCATTCCCAATCAGCTGGATATCCTCCTCCCTGGGTAGTCTGGATCAGTCCTTGGGGCAGGGGACCGTGGATATTCTAGGAGACATCTAACGGGCATT
>PVHP010039543.1:0-16288 GCA_004024765.1 Zapus hudsonius | reverse complement strand
CAAACTGCTTCTGGCACAGTCCTGATAAAGTTCTTTCTCCCCCTCGTAAGCCAAACCTCACAGTCCATAGTTCTCATTACATTCAGGTCTTTCAGCTCTGACCAGAATGATCCAATACGCTGTACTTACAGCACTGCAAGGCACCTCTTAGGACAAGCTTTCCAATCTGTCCACATTCCTTCTGCAGATCACTTCCAAAGCCCAAAGCCACAAGATCAGGGTTCTAGCAGCAACAGATGACCCCACTCCTGGTACCAAACTGCTGCAAACAGCGGCAGGAAGGTGTGCCAAACACTGGCAAGGGGAAGCTGGCTTATAACCCCATAAGCCCACCCCCAACAACACAGCTTCATCGAGGTTGTAAAACCCAAACTGCCATCAGCTGAGGATCTATCTATCAGAACACATTCAATTGTTTGTGGGGGACACCTGTATCAAACCATGACATAGTGTATGCCTAGGACTTCACTGGCTACTACCAGGAAGAGCTGGGATTCAAACCTGGAGTGTTTGGCATACACTCCACCACCATAGTAGTCTGTAGCATAATGACAATTCCTTTTATGTAAGCGATGACTTTTTTTTGTTTGTTTTTCTAGGTAGGGTCTCGCTCTAGCCCAGGCTGACCAGGAATTTACTATGGTCTCAGGGTGGCCTTGAACTCTTTTTTTTTTTAACAAGATCACAAATGCACTTTTATTTACTTCCTTAGGTTTAAATCCTTGAAGGGTACAGCATCACACAGATTCTGTGTCCTATGGCCTTGGCGGGAAGGTTGCGTCGGAATTTGGCTCGAACCACGCCACTGTTTCCATGGGCCCGAGTTACCTTTTCCCCAGATTACTCTGGTCTTGTTAGGTTTGCCACCAGGAGTCACTGTGTTGTTTTTGGCTTTGTACACATAGGCACATCTCTTGCCCAAGTAGAATTCGGTTTCATCTTGGGCATAAACACCTTCGATTTTCAGAAGGGCCGTGTGCTCCCTCTGGTTCCGGAGCCCCCACTTATAGCCAGCAAAGGTGGCCTTGCACCAGAGCCTTCCAGACATAACTGCCTCTTAGAAGTCCTGTTCCAGCAGGCCTCCACGGCCTCCAAGATGGTGGGAAGAGGAAGGGGACCGTGCAAGTGGCCTTGAACTCATGGCAATCCTCCTCCTACTTCTGCTTCTGAGTGCTGGGATTAAAGACTTATGCCACCACACCTGGCCCACAATGACATGTTATAATTTACCAAACTCCTTCCAGGTGAGGTAGATGAAGTAGGTGCCTTCAGTCTCATTTCCAGGGAGGAATGAAGACAGGGAGGCTTGGGTCTCCATGAACTGCAGTGACAAGCTCAGACTCCATGTGTCCAGCCTTTAGGGCTTTTTTTTGTTTTTGTTTTTTCGAGGTAGGGTCTCGCTCTAGTCCAGGTTGACCTGGAATTCACTATGTAGTCTTAGGGTGGCCTTGAACTCATGATGATCCTCCTACATCTGCCTCCCGAGTGCTGGGATTAAAGGGTACACCACCACGCCCGGAAAGGGCTTTTTGAGATGGTCTCATTAGTCCAAGCTGGCCTCACACTAGATATCTAAGGATGTCCTTGAACTCCTGGTCTTATTGCCTCTACCTACCAAGTGCTGGGATTACAGGTGTGTGTCACCTCACTCGTGCTTATGAGTCTAGCTTTGAACCTAGTATTACCAGTGCTGCATGCTTCCCAAAGACTGGATTCATTGCTCAGTGCTTTCCTGGGAGTTTTATTGCCTTTGATTAAATCAGTGAATACTAACAAGTGCCTCAAATGGGTGATGGGTGAGACTGAATGTTTGTTCTAGGTTTGGTCTTAGTGCTTTACATCTTGAGGCCTACTAGGGTCCTTCATGTCATCTGAATCACACCCAGTAAAGGTTCATTATAGTTAGTCAGCTTCTGTCACTTTGACAAAATACCAGAGAAAACCTCTTACTGAAGTTAACAGTTTCAGAGGCTTCAGACTGTGGTCACTTCAGTCATGGTCACATTGGCCCATGGGTGATGAAGCAAAGTCACTTACAAAGTTACCTTGTGGCAAGGAAGCAAGAGGTATGAGAGATGGGCTAGGAACAAAATCTGCCCTTCAGGGACATGCCCTAGTGACAAGCACTGCTGAAGCAGAAGTAGGCCTCAAATGCTTGGGGAAGGACTTATACCATCTCTACCATTAGATTACCTGGCCCAGAGGCCTCTGCCCTCAGTCTGTACCAGCACCTTACTTTGCATCTGGCCAGGGGCCAGATGCATTATCAGTCTAGTCTCTTTCTTTCTCCTTTTAATTTTAATTTTTCTTGATTCTATGGTCTCCACCTCCCAACTACTGGGATTACAGGTGTGCAGTACCACATCCCTTTTTTTGTGCTGGGGATCCAACCTAGGGCCCTGTGTATACTAGGCAAGCACTCTACCAACTGAGCTACACACCCAGCCCCCAGTCTGGGCTCTTGTGCACCAACAGTGGAAAAGGTCAGGAAGGGAGATGGTCACTAGGCACTTCTCAGCAAAGTAGCTATAGCTTTGTACATTGTGGTCTATTTTCTCTCCTGGGAATCACTCTACCTTTAGGTCTGATTAGAGCTCTATCATTCACATCTCAAGTATCACTTCCCTAGTGGCCACCCATGTTTACATGTTTACTATCTTTTTTTTTTTCCAGGAAAACATAAGCTCCCAGAGTATAGGAGCTTTCTCTTGATTTTATGTTTCCCCCTTCATTAACAATGTCTAGCAGACTGCTTGGTGCATAGGAGACATCTGGCCTGTGTTTGTTGAGTGAATAACTATGTAGAATAACACTAGGCGTGTCTTTTGACTTTTCTGGGCCACATTGGACAAAAAATTGTATTGGACCACACGTTAAATACTGTAGACAGACCATCTTTCCCACTGCGTGACAGGCAGTAGGCTAAGTCAGTCTTAAGCACTATTCTGTATGAGGAAGATGGGACCATAAAGACTTCTCCCCTCCCTCCTGCCAGTTCATTCTGGGGGTTGAACCCAGGGCCCTGTGGGTGCTATGCAAGTGCTCTGCCACTGAGCTATATTTATTTTAAGATAGGGTCTCTCTGTGTAGCCCAGACTGGCCCTGAACTCAATCCTCCTATCTCAGCCTCCTCAGTAGCTGGGGTTCTAAGCCTGTACCAGCATACCCAGCTCCTTGAAGACTTTAAATAGGTGAAAGGAATGTGGCCAGGGCAGACTAGATGGGTGGAACCAGGCAGTCAGATCTGGAGGGTGTCTGTGGGAAGCATTTGGGAAATGGTGCAGAATCAGTCCGCCAGAGCCAAAGAAGATCTGCAGACAAAAGCTGAGCTGTGACTGTTGACAGGCCTCAGGGCAGAGAGATGGGAGAGGCCCAGAGCACCCAAGGGATTGCAAGCAGGATTGCAGTAACCCCTGGGAGAAAGAATCCCTTGCCAGCGGGGCTCAGCAGGCAGAGCTGCAGGGAGGTTAAAATCAAAGGCACCTGCAACCTGCAGATCAGGTAGGCTGCCCTGGTTATTGTTTTGGGGCTTAGAGCCAGGTGCTGATTCAAAGGATTGATTGAAGTCTTTTGGCAACTCTGGCCTCTGTAGGGTAAACATCACCTGTCTCCTGCCACCTGCTATGACAGTGCCAGCAAGGTGCCCTGGCAGCCTCCAGGAGGCCTGCTTTCTTGCTACTCTGATGGAGCAAAATTACCCTCTAGGAGAGGCCACCCTTTCTTGTCCCTCAGCTCCTTCTGAAGGCCTCAGGTAAAACAAGGTATCTCCTTCTGAAGAAGGGCTGCTTTCAGGGGAAGACAAGGACCCCCCCCCCCCTGACAGCTGGGCCAACTCGGGGAGGGGGTCAGTTTAGGAGCAGGTGCAAATTTCAGAGAGGGTGGGGCCTGAAGGGAAGTTAGGATTTTGGTAGGCTACAAAATTTCTCTCCCCCTCCCCCACCCACAGCTGGCTTCTCCAGGAACCTGATGACCTAGTTACAATGCTTAGAAATAGCTTAGCTTGCAGTTCAGGGTTGTGCCAGTCTCTTCTTTCTGAGGCTTCTTGGGCCCAAAAGGTGTCCTGGCATTTCCCCAAGGGTGTTCCATGTGAAGGATATGTACCTTGTAACGTGTGTAGACTTCTTGCCCAAGGGAGAAAGAACAGTCATTAAGGCTTCTTTCTTAGTGTGCCTCCTGCCAACCCCAGGGAGAAAAGTCTCCCCCAAACTCCTTCTGCTTCTCCCTAGAGGGTGAGTGGGTAGGTAGTGGAGGTTACAAATTTCTTCCCTTGAGGGTCAGCAGAGGAGGAGATTCTTGTTGCCCAGGGGTTCACTTGAACACACATCCTCTCCTTCCTTCTCTTCTCAGTGGGATGGTTAAATCTGATGATAGGAGTAAGGAGGGCTTTGCTAGGGGCTCTCGAGGTACCCACTCTCTGTCTGGCAGTAGCTGTTCCTGGTGTTTCTGGGGCCTGCTTTGCAGTACCTGCTTGGGAAAAATTCCATCACTGTTAAAAGTTAGGTTCAGTGCCCATTGTGATATTTCCAGCCTGTAATCTCAGTACTTGGGAGGCTGAAACAAGAGGATTGCTGTGAGTTCAAGGCCAGCCTGTGCTAGAGGGAGACCCTCCCTCAAAAAAAAAAAAAAAAAAAAAAAAAGCTTGGTACAGAATATTGAAAAAGCCTGTGGGAAATCCTACTTGTTCAAAATAGCTATTCTTGGCAAATTCCTTAATATCTCCAGCCTTAATTTCCTCATCTGTAAAAGGAGGATAATAACACACAGTGCTTTTCTGGAAACACTCTCCTAAGCATGACAACTGATAGGAAGCATGGAACACTTAGCATTGGGCCCTGACTCAGCCTGACTGACAGCTACTGTTATTCCTGTTTTCAGATTGCTGTCACAGGTGATCATGTGATTGTTCAAGCTAACAGAAGATGTGGATGTTCTTTTTCTCCAAGAGCCTAGAGATTTTAAGATTCCTAAACTGGGTGCATTCACTCACAACCTTGTCCCCTTCAAAGTCCAGGGGGCCTCAAGTCATAACTTGACCACAGAAGGTCATGTTCTTGCTTAGGCATTTGGCAATGGGTGTATATTTTCTGATCTTTGTCAAGAATCTTCAGGCAGGCAGGGTCCTCCCTGTTTTTTGACTCCCTGTATGTTGATTGGAAGACTTACTGAGTTGAAGTGTAAAGCTCACAGGAACATACGTAGCCTAAGGTAGGTGCTTATCCATGCTTGAACAATCAAACAATGCATTGTGAGAACTTTGAGTTTTTCTGGGAGAGTTCCACTCCTTGTTTGCTCAGTGACCATATGCTTCTTGCCCAAGCTCTCTGCCTGTTGCCTCATGTGTTAAAGAAAGATAACACCCGCCTGACCTCCCTGGTGGACTAGTAGGGAGGCCCAAGGAGGTGATAAATGAAAAAGCACTTTGAGAACTTTAAATGTTTGGGGTTGTTGCTGCTTGTTGACTGAGGTGGCAGCCATAGCTGTATCATATCATTCTTGCATTCATTCATTCAGTGAACAAAGAATCTTTTTTTTTTTTTGGTAGGGTCTCACTTTAGCCAAGGCTGACCTGGAACTCACTCTGTAGTCCAGGCTGGCCTTGAACTCACAGCAATCCTTCTACCTCTTGAATGCTGGGATGAAAAGTGCACGCCACCACATCACACTCAAACAAGCATTTTTTTTGTTTTGTTTTTTGTTTTTATTTTTTGAGGTAGGGTCTCACTCTAGCCCAGGCTGACCTGGAATTCACTGTGTAGTCTCAGGGTGGCTTTGAGCTCATGGTGATCCTCCTACCTCTGCCTCCCGAGTGCTGGGATTAAAGGTGTGCGCCACCACACCTGGCTCTCAAACAAGCATTTTTGTAAATATTAGAAGCAATATCTTATCATTTTCTTGTTTTCATGAATTTGTCTAAGCCTAGACATCTATAAAGGGAAATAATTCTTTTAAAAATATTTTATTTATTTGAGAGAAAGTCAGACAAAGAGAGAGAGAGAATGGGCACATCAGGGCCTCTAGCCACTGCAAAGGAACTCCATACACATGTGCCACTTTGTGCATCTGGCTTTACATGGGTACTGGGGAATTGAACCTGGGTCCTTAGGCTTTGAAAGCAAGTTCCTTAATCGCTAAGCCATCTCTCCAACTGGAGAAATAGTTCTTTTTTTTTTTTTTTGTTTTGTTTTGTTTTGTTGTTTTTTGAGGTAGGGTCTCACTCTAGCCCAGGCTGACCTGGAATTCACTATGTAGTCTCAGGGTGGCCTTGAACTCATGGTGATCCTCCTACCTCTGCCTCACAAGTGCTGGGATTAAAGGCGTGTATCACCACGCCCACCCAGTGAGAAATAGTTCTTTATAGATGGGTTGTTTTACAATATTTTAGCAAAATGAGTGTGAGCTCACTGCCCCCTCCCCTATATTCATTGTTACATTCTTCAGGCCAGAGATGGCATGAGAAACTACCAGAGCTTTGAAGTTCAGTGAGACAAAAGAAGTAATTGCTTTAAGGAAGTTAGGAGAGACAAGGCCAGAGAATACCTGGGGAGAATATCTGAATTTCCTGAAACCTATTGTAAATGTGTGAACTACTAGGTAATGGTAATTTGCATGTGTAATGTCACATACCCTACTCTGTACTGACTAAAATATCTTTGTAACTGGGGTTTGGGGCCAATTGCTTCATTTATGCTTAGATCCCCAGGCCTGGGAGTAAATTAAACTCCCCTCTCCTCTTGCTGCAAAGGCTTTGTCTGTTTATTACTGGAATATTTCTACAACAACAGGATTATATGGGGTGGGTGAGATTAAGCAAGGTGCTCTGAGTTATTGAGGGTAGAAATATCTTGTTCAGCCTTATCAGCTATCATTGGGTCTACCACTTGGTGTCTGTTTAGTGACCAAGTTAACAAACATTCCTAGTGAGGGCTTTTTTATGTAAAGTGCTCAATACACTGCATAGTACAGAGTATAAACTCACCAGTTTCTGGGTCTTTATGTTTTCTCTCACTGTGAGGCAGGTCTTTCACAGATTCAGCCTTTGGTTGCCTTCTGCCATCAAGCTCAGACTGTTGAATGTGACTCAAATGAGAACTAGAAATGGGTATTAACTCCTAGCCCAGGATGCCTTTGATAGCCCAGTGGGGCTGCTGAGTAATATCTCTGGCCAGGATCAGTGCTACAATATAAATATAAATCCCAATGCACAGCAGGCTCACCTCTGATTAAGAACCCCTTGCTCTGTCCATATTCACCCTGCTCCTCAATGAGCATCTCCCTTTATTCACAGCACATTCATTTGGAGCCCTAGGGGTTACCATGTTAAGGAACTCCCTAGGGGTCATTCTAAAATGGCCCTTTGAAGCAGGCAAAGGGTCCAGGAAGGGACCCAAGGCAAAGTTTCTGGTCTCCTGGGACTGGGTCAAGCACAGGTGCAGGCCTGAGGCCCTGGCCTCGGGCTGAGTGGTGAAACTGAAACATGTGCCAGGCCAGACAGTAAGTCTGTCCACGCAGGTGGGCCACCCGGAGGCTGTTTCTAGGTCTAATTTGGTGGTAGAAAACAGGGTTCCATATTAGTAATGCCCCAAGTCTCAACAAGAGAAGGATAAAGAACTCCAGAGCAAAGGCTGTAGAGCGAATAGGGAATATAGGCTCTGGAATTGGATAGTGCTGGGTTTGAATGTGAGCATCCGCATCATTATAAACTTTTTTGAGCCTCATTTGAGGATAATATCTGCCTCAGGGCCCCCTATCCCCCAGGCTGACCTGGAATTCACTATTTAGTCTCATGGTGACCTCAAACTCACTGTGATCTTCCTACCTTTGCCTAATTTTGATTCAAGACCTCACATAAAAAGCCTGAAGCCTTGGCAGGCTCTAGCACTCCAACCTCAAGATGGGAGGCAGAGACAGGAGAATTTCCAGGAAGCTGTGGTGAGCACAACAAAGACCAGCAGTAAGAAGCCCTGCCTCCAATGAGGTGGACAGGCAAAGACCAGCTAAAAGTTGTCCTCTGAGCTCCACATCTGCACACTTGAGGTCACATGCATTATACATAAAAACACAGACACAAATTTTTAAAATTTAAAGCCAATGAGCACTTCAAATAACATCTAGCTTCAAATAACAAATAACACTTCATGTATTTTGTTTCTTTTTATATTCTATAAGTGTTAATTTATTGAGATAGGTACTCCTTCCTTGTCTTTGGGAAGTGGAGGCAGGAGAATCAGAAGTTAAAGGTCATCCTAGGCTACATATAGTGAATTTGAGGCCAGCCTGGGCTATGGTGAGACCCTATCTAAAAAATACAGAGATTGAGATTCTTGTTCCCTTTTTACCAAGGAGAAAGAGGGCATAGAGAAGTTAAGAATTAAATTTATAACTAGTAAGTGGAGAAGTCATCGTTTGAAGCATGCACTCTGTCTCTGAAGATCTTCTGTCCTATATCTGGATAAAAATGCTGCTGCTTTGGCTGTTGTATCCCACACTGGTTTTGTTCTCTGCTGAATTTTGAGCCCTGTAAAAACTAGAAGCCCATCCTAATCTCGTTGCATCCCCAGAGACTAACATAGTACTCATAGTACTCATTAATATTTGCTTAATGGGAATATTCCCTCTTCATTAATCAATCAGTAGCTCTTTATCGACCACTTCCTGTAGGTTAGCTCTGAGCTAAATCCTGGGAGGAATGCTAAGCACCACGCCTCTGTAAAGGGTTGGGTGTGTGTGTGTGTGTGTATGTGTATGGAGGGGGGTATGCATTCCAGAGCATTGTGTCATTGGCAGAAACTTCCACACAGGAGGCAGAAACAATACAGAGGTTTAGAGATGTTTTCTGAGCAGAGATTCTCACCCCACCTTGACTGGGCCACTCCCTCTACCTACTCAACTAGGTACCACAGAGCCCTCACCCTGTGGGCCAGGTGAGATTCACTCCTCCCCAGTTCCTCTTGTACAGACAGCAATTCTTGGCGGCTAGGAGTGACAATAAAAAGCTGGAGTTCCAAGCTAGGAAAGGACCTTGGAAAATCACTCCTGCACCAGCACTGCAGCCAGAGTGGCCTTTGAAACCTAAATTTAAGCCAATATGACTTTAGTCTAGCACTCTGGAGGCAGAGGTAGGAGGATCGCCAGTCTGGGACTATAGAGTGAGTTCCATGTCAGCCTGGGCTAGAGTTAGATCCTACCTCGAAAATTAAAACCTAATTCAGCCGGGCGTGGTGGCGCACGCCTTTAATCCCAGCACTTGGGAGGCAGAGGTAGGAGGATTGCCATGAGTTCAAGGCCACCCTGAGACTACATAGTGAATTCCAGGTCAGCCTGGACTAGAGCGAGACCCTACCTCGAAAAACAAAACAAACAAACAAAAAAAAAAAACCTAATTCAAAGTCAGGCATAGTGGCACATGCCTATAATCTCAGTTTTTGGAGGTGTTAGGAAGATAAGGAGTTCAAGGTCGTACATACCTGTCTAGCTAGTTTCAAGCCTGCTTGGGCTGCCTGAGATCCTTTCTCAATTGAAAGTAGGGAGGAAGTTAGCTCAGCAATCAGATTTGTAATCTCAACACATCTACACCAGTGGGAGGCAAAGTCAGGAGAATTCCAAAGCTCACAAACCAGCTAGTCTGGTAGTCTCAGCAGCAAACAAGAGAGACCCTGTACCAACAAGGTGGAAGGAGAGGACCAACACTCATGCACACATACATACAAATAATAATAATTTCAAAAAGGAAAACTGAGGCCCAAAGAAGAGAAGCTACTAAGAATTAATGATGCTCTTTCAAACTACTTTTAGAGTGTTCATTAAGTGCCAAGCACTGTTCTCGATGATATACATACATACATATTTTGGGGAGTGTTTATGGTGTATGTGTGTGCATGCAAGTGCAGATGTGCACTAGCCACACATCTGTGCAGATGTCCAGTCAGAGGACAAACTCAGGTGTTGGTCCTCACTTTCTACTTTGTTTGAGACAAGGTCTCTTGTTCACCACAGCATTTGTCAGGCTAGCTGACCCGTGAGCTTCCATGAGATTCTCCTAGTCCACCTCCTTTATTGCCATAGATGTGCTGGGATTGCAGATGCTCCGCTATAGGATTCTGGGGAATCTGAACTCAGGTCCTCATACCTGCACAGCAAGCACTTTATCCATGGAATCATCTTCCCAGGCCTTCATATGTTCTTTATGCTATTCCTCCTTAATTGTTAGGATGAAATGGTTTGTTTGTTGGTTTGTTTTTGTTTTTGAGGTAGGGTCTCACTCCAGCCCAGGCTGACCTGGAACTTACTCTGTATGCAATTCCAGACTGGCCTTGAATTCACAATGATTCTCCTACTTCTTTTTTTTTTTTTAATATTTTATTTATTCATTTTCAAGCAGAGAGAGAGAGAGAGAGAGAGAGAGAGAGAGAGAGAGAGCGCACCAGGGCCACCGCCTTGTGGTTCTGGCTTATGTGGGTACTGGGGAATTGAACCCAGGGCCTTAGGCACTGAAGACAAGTGCCTTAACCGCTGAACCATCTCTCCAGCCCTGATTCTCCTACTTCTGCCTCCAGAATGCTGGGATCAAAGGCATGCACCACTTTGTGCTACTGGCTTTATGTGGTATGGTAGTTTGAATCAGATGTCCCCCATAAACTCATATGTTCTGAATGCTAAGTCCCCAGCTGGTGGCAATTGTGAGTATTGGAATCTTGCTGGAAGGAGGTGGGTTGTTGAGACAGGCTTCCTCTAGCCAGTGTTGGCACATTCTCTTACTGCTGTAGGCCAGGAGGTGATGACCAGCCACTGCTCATGCCATCCTTTCCTCTGCCATCATGGAGTTTCCCCTCATCTGTAAACCAAAACTCTTCCTCACACAAGCTGCTTTTGGTTGGGAACTGGAGAATTGAACCTGGGCAAGCTGGCTTTATAAGCAAGCACCTTAACCACTGCGATGTCTGTCTCTCCAGCCCTGGAATATCTTTTTGGTTTTTCGAGGTAGGGTCTCACTCGAGCCCAGGCTGACTTGGAATTCACTATGTAGTCTCAGGGTGGCCTTGAACTCATGGTGATCCTCCTACCTCTGCCTCCCAAGTGCTGGGATTAAAGGCTTGCGCCACCATGCCCACATGGAATATAATATTTTGTTTGTTTTTTCAAGGTAGGGTCTCACTCTAGCCCAGGCTGACCTGGAACTCACTCTGTAGTCCCAGACTGGTGTAGAATTCACAGCGATCCTCCTAGCTCTGCCTTCCAGGTACTGGGATTAAAGGTGTGCGCCACCACACCCGGCCTATCATTTTTATATATACTATTATAGCATCAAAATTAAAAACTGGACAAACTTTTTTCATTGGAGCCTCACTGTGTATTTATAAAGTTGAAAGCAACTCAGGAAAATTAATACAATCATGCCCGGTGTGGTAGCTGACACCTTTAATCCCAGCACTTGGGAGGCAGATCTTTGGGAGTTTGAGGCCAGCCTGGACTAGAGCGAGACCCTACCTCAAATGCCCTCCCCCCAAAAAAAAATCATACAATCAAAAGGACAAGATAGGGGTTGGGAGATGCACATGAAGAGATCTGGTAAGAGCCACATGAGGGAAGGACTTCACAGTGGAGCTAGGAGTTGCACTGGGCCTTTCTACAAAGCAGAGGAAAGAAGGGTTGGTGCTCCCAGCATGAAGGTCCATGTGAGCAAAGAGAATCGCGTGAGCATAGACTCTTAAGAAAAGACCCGTGGACAGTGGCAGTTCAGTTGGGAATATGTGTGGTGGAGTCTAATCAAGTCAGAAGGGTGAGCAATGCCACCCACATTTGTTGGAGCCCTGAAGTACCATGTAAGTACCGCCTCAGCAGCCCTGGTATCTCAGCAGATGTGTCCTTGTCAGGTGAGGATGCCCATTTAATGACTTGTTGAGCTACTGACTCCCACATCTGCAGTGAGAGCTAGTCTCTTTTTATTTTTTTAAAAAATATTTTATTTATTCATTTTCAAGCAGAGAGATACAGAGAGAGAGAGAGAGAGACAGAGAGAAAGAGAGAACCAGGGCCACCACCTTGTGGGTCTGGCCTATGTGGGTCCTGGGGAACTGAACCCAGGGCCTTAGGCACTGGAGGCAAGTGCCCTAACCGCTGAGCCAACTCTCTAGCCCGAGAGCTAGTCTTAAACTTGCAGTGAGCAGATTCATAAATGTGGGACTGTTACTAGTTTAGTCTTTGGCTCTCCTGGGGGTATTCATTCACTTGGTGTTTCTGCAGATGCTTTTTGAACACCTATTAAGTACCAGGCTGTGCTGAGTGCTGGGACAAACAAGCATTCAGAGTTACTGCTCTTTCAAATCTCTTATTTTCATGGAGGAGACAGCCCAAGAAACAAATAACGAGTAGTAGAGAAAGTGCTGTAAGGAAAACAAAACAGAGTAATAGATACCTGTACACACAGTGGTCAGTAAAGGCCTTTCTGAATAGAAGAGCTAACTTGGGAATGTGTGAAATTTTTGAAAAATATTTTATTTATTCATTTTCAAGCAGAGAAATACAGAGAGAGAGAGAGAGATTGAGAGGGAGAGAGAGAGAGAGTGAGAGGGAGAGAGCACCAGGGCCACCACCTTGTGTGTGTCTGGCTTATGTGTGTACTGGGGAATTGAACCCGTGGCCTTAGGCACTGGAGGCAAGTGCCTTAACGGATGAGCCATCTCTCCAGCCCCAAGGGAATGTGTGAAATTAAGATTTTGCTGAGTGAAAAGGAAGGCAGGATTGAAAATGACATGTCCACGATTTGGCCCACCCAGATACTCAGTCTGTACTTTGTTGCCAGTTGTTGTACAGATGAGGGTCTCTCCTACAGAGACCCAACGGGAATAATGGTGACTATCCTTTCTTGAGTACCTGTCCCATGCCAGGCATTCTGCATGCATTTTATCATTTAAGTTCACACTTAGCAGAGTGGTTAGTAGTTCTACTTTCTTGTCCAGTAAGGAAACTGAGGTTCAGAGAGATGGGATTTCCGTTTGTGTGTGGTAAACCCTGAATTCAGACCCTTATTGGTCAGCCTCCAAAGCCAGGCTTCTTTCCATTGATCCTCCCATGGAGTAACAGCAAGGGTTAAGATGTGCAGAAAGCTTTTCAGTAAAGGAGAGTTGTAGAAGCATCTTAAAATGAGGATTTTGAGGGACACCTACTGCCCTTCCACCCGAGAAATCTCATCTCTTGGGGAGGGCTTTTGCCAAAGGCATGTTTGGACATCTCAGCTGTTGGTCAGGAGATTGGGAAGGTGACATCATCTAGCTGAATCAGCTGTTGCTGTGGACATTACGGGAACTGAAGATCATTGCCCCTTCCTGCTCTGCAAGTCTCTTAAAAAAATGAAGTTGGGGTACAGTTCCACCTGTCTGCAGGGTCGTGGCTAGAACTCACAATGTTCAACCTGGCCCTCTCTCCTTTCCTCTCTCTCCCCTCTGTTTATTCTCTCCCCTATCCTTTCTTGGTTTATTTGTTTGCTTGTTTGTTTCAAGGCAAGGTCTTGCTGTATATAGCTCAGGCTGGCTTTAAACTCAGGTAAACCACTTGCCTCAGACTCTCAAGTGCTTGGATTACAGGTGTGCATCACTATAACCATTTTCCTTTTTGTTCCTTTCTACCTTCTTCTCTTTCCCCCTTACCTCCCCCCCCCTTTTTTCTTTCTTCATCTTTTCCTTTATTCCTTCCCAGGGTCTCCCTGTGCTGCTCAGACTGCCCTAGAAGTAACTGTGTAGTACAGGCTATCCTTGAGCTCTAGCCTCAGCCTCCCAAGTGCTGGGATTATGCCATCTTGCCTAGTTTAAAAGGTGCATGTTCCTGAAAAGGCTGTCCTAAAGCTAAAGGATCATTGTCCTTGAGGGGCAATAGCATTCACTAAGGCCTTCTCTTCTACTTGTGACCTTGGCAAGATATGATTCGTCTGACCTCCATTCCCTAAGTCTTAGGCTGCAGGTATTGTGAGTCCTAGCCTCAGGCCTGCATTGTAGGTGCTGTGAATCCTAGGCTCAGGCCCACACTGCAGGTGCTGTAAGTCCTAGGTTTTGATCATTGCTGCTGGTAGGCAACTTGTTTGTGGATTTTGACATTAAAGGCTTATGGTTTGGTCATAGGAATAAATTTGCTTACATTTCAGAATAAAGCAGCCTCACAGTGTCATCCATTGGAGATCCTCCTTGATCCTAAGACCAAAGAAAGAAGTAAATGAAGCACATTCTTTGAAATAAAAGAAGTGGGGCGTGATAGTTTGTACTTGTAAACACAGCACCTAAGAGGCTGGGACAGGAGGATTGCCACAAGTTCAAGACCAGCCTGAGCTACATAGTGAGTTACAGGACAACCAAGCTGCATATAAGACTGTAGCTCAAAAAGTGAAAATAGGGCTGGAGAGATGGCTCAGCGGTTAAGGAACTTGCCTCCAGTGCCTAAGGCCCTGGGTTCAAGTCCCCAGGACCCACAGCCAGACCCACAACGTGGTGACCCTGGTACGTTCTCTCTCTCTCTCTCTCTCTCTCTCTCTCTCTCTCTCTCTCTCTCTCTCTCTCTCTCTGCTTAAAAATGAATAAATTTAAAAAGTGAAAATAAGTGGCTGGAGAGATGGCTTAGTGGTTTAGGCATTTGCCTGCAAAGCAGAAGGACCCAAGTTCAATTCCCCAGTACCCATGTAAAAACCAGATTGTTGGGCTGAAGAGATGGCTCAGCGGTTGGGGCGCTTGCCTCCAGTGCCCTGGGTTCGGTTCCCCAGTACCCACATATGCCAGACGCACAGATGGTGGCCCTGATGCGCTCTCTCTCTCTCTCTCTCTCTCTCTCTCTCTCTCTCTCTCTCTCTTTCTCTGCTTGAAAATAATAAATAAAATAAAATAAAAAAAACAGATTGTACAAGGTGACATGTGTCTGAAGTTGGTTTGCAGTGGCTGGAGGCCTTGATGTGCCCATTCTTTTTCTCTGTCTGCCTGTTTTCTCTCACAAATAAATAAAATAAAATGAAAATAAATAAAAATAAGCTGGGCGTGGTGGTGCACACCTTTAATCCCAGTACTTGGGAAGCAGAGACTACACATTGAATTCCAGGTCAGCCTGGGCTAGAGTGAGACCCTACCTTGAAAAACCAAAATAAATAAATAATAAAGGTGAAAGAAAAGGAATTGAAAAAAAATGAGAGCATGATATAATGCTGGCTCAGTGCCACGAGGGTTAGGTAACACACAGCTTACTTGCTTGTGACTATCTCCCTTGGCTATGCAGTTTCCATGTGTGAAATAGATGTTACAGGATATGAGTCCTGGGGTCACTAAAGTATCACATGAGATAACACATCAGAGCTGGGTGTGGTGGCCACATGCCTGTAGTTCCAGCTGCTGGAGAGGCTCAGGCAGGAGGATATGTGAGCCCATGAGTTTGAGACCATCTGGGCAACATAGTGCATCTAGCACCCAGGGGGAACAGTGGATATAGCCTGTTGATAGGTTCTCTACAGAGGGTCAGGTTCTTGGATAAGCTTGGGTAAACTTGCTGGCAAAGACTGGCAAGGAACTAAACTTGGAGCCCGGATATAGCACTGGTGGATGCTTCCTGGAGGCAGCCTGTTAAATGGGAAACTTTTATTTATTTGTAAGGAGAGAGAGAAAAAAAAGAGAGAGAGAATTGATACACCAGAGCCTCTTGCCACTGCAGATATATGTGTCACTTTGCATATGGATTGTGTAGGTACTGGGGTATCGAACCCAGGCCATCAGGTTTTGCAAGCAAGTGCCCTAACTGCTGAACCATCTCTTTAGCCCTTATCTGTAAAGTGGAAATTTTGCTGAAACTGAATGGGAACAACTGACTTAGAGTTCCCAGCATGTGCCAGTTCATATTTGGTAGCAGAAATAGCCAGGGCAAAGGCTAAAATGTATAATGTGAAAGGGTGGCTACTCACTGGTCTCTCCCCACTTTGCCCTGACTCCCCTCTTATCTAATAACCACATAGCCAGTAGTGATTCTTTTAAAATGTTAGGAAAAATCCTATTATTCCTTAGTTCAAAACCTTACAGTGATCCCCCCACCCTTTCTCTCACTCTCTCATCTCTCCGTATAGCCCAGGCTGTCCTTGAACTCAATCCTATTACTTGAGCCTGAGTGCTATAGTTATAGGTGTGCACTCCACCCTCACCCCACTATCCATGACTCTTATTTTGTGAAAGTATATCCAGTACAGAGACCCTCATGGGACAGCAGTGGCAAGGACCCTCACTAGACATGGGTGCGATGATCTGGGTTCCAACCACTCAGGCTCACTCCCTCT
>PVHP010039542.1:0-16310 GCA_004024765.1 Zapus hudsonius | reverse complement strand
CGTCCCCCTGTGTATCCCTCCTCCTCCGTCCTCCCCTTTCCCTGCAGTGCCACAGTGCTTTTGCTCAGGGTGGCAGCAATTTTACTGGAAAAAAAGATACCTTTAGAAAAAACAAAAAGGTCCCCTCAGAAACCCTATTGTTCCCACTAGAGACCGGGATTGATAGCCTGAACAGGACACAGACACTGCAGCCATCATCATACCAACCCAAGGAAAGGGAGCAAAGTAAGGAAGACACAGTGAACACACAAGTAAGACTCTTGGGAAAGGACTCAACTCCAAGTGTGCAAGGCCAGCCCCCACCCCCACCCTTACCTTAGGTGGTGGTGATCCCATGCCACCCCACCGTCTGGGATCTGGTTCCACATGCCGCAGGCGCAGACACACCGCCCCCTGGAGGGAAATCCCTGATCCTCATTTGGTTCACTCTATAACACAATTTTTACACTGGGGAGGAGGGGGCCAGTGCTGGAGATTGGACTCATGGCTTTGCACAGATTTTACACGAAGCTATACCTCCAGCCCTTGGAGTTATGAAACAGCCTGGGCTAGCCTCAAACTCAAATCTTCTCTCTTAGCTTCCTTACTGCTAGGATTAAAGGAATGTGCTACTATGCCTGGTTCAAAGCTAATATTTGTCCAAAACTTCCTCTGCTAGATGCTGGGATGCAATCACACTAGCCTGGGAGTGTCCCAAGGCCTACAGAGAGGCTGGGTGTAAACTCTGGTGCCAGTGAGGAAAGCTCTTCTAGAACCCAGCCTGGAATCCCCCCTCTCTCCAGATGGGGTTGGGTTCCCACATGTTCCCTTGCCAAATAGCCCCAAGGCTCTAGGAAAAGTGCTCTGCTGTGGGGCAGCCATAGTGGGGCAAGAGGGGATGAGGCCTGTGCTGGCAAGGCAGGAGGCCCAGCCCCTGAGCTGGAACTCTGCAGGAGATGAAGTGGCCAAGGGCAAAAGAGCTCAGTGGGGGCAGAGAAGATGACTCAGGAACAAGTGCCTGCCGTGAAAGCATGAAGGCTGCATGCAGTTAGGTCCTCAGCACCCGTGCAAATGCCAGGCATGTGTATTCTGTAAATCCAGACTTGGGAGGCAGAGAGACAGAGGATCTGGAGGGCAAGCTAGCAAGCAAGACCAACTGACTCAGGGAGTCTGGACTCAAGAGAGAGACTCTGTCTCAGTAAAGTAAAATCAGAGAGGAGAAAAGCATCCAACACCTAGCTGGAGCCTCTGCACACATGCACATTCACACACATAGTCACTCACACACACATGTGCACACAACATACACACATTCAAATTTTAAGAAGCTACTATTGGAGGAAGATGCTGTCATTCTGTCAGTAGTC
Organism: Zapus hudsonius; assembly: GCA_004024765.1. Taxonomy (NCBI): domain Eukaryota; kingdom Metazoa; phylum Chordata; class Mammalia; order Rodentia; family Dipodidae; genus Zapus; species Zapus hudsonius. The sequence continues at coordinate 14,964 of PVHP010039542.1, read as the reverse complement.
AAGACAGCAGCAAAAACAGGGCAGAAGAAAGCCATGATGCCCGACCTTGGCCAAGTTGCCTAAAAGGTTCAGACAAAATACAGTACAACAAAATAGGAGAGGAGACAGCATACTCCAGCCCGCCCTCCTGGGGCACCACCCCATCAGCCTGGCAGAGCTCTTCCCAAAGCAGCTCTCACACCACCCAGCCCTTTTACTGGGTGTACTCAAGGGTGCTCACACAGCAAAGCGAAACCCCTGAGCCATTATTCTCACGGCAATCAGATTTTCTGCAGGGTAGCTCTTAGGACTTGGCACCCACCCTAGCAAAAGAAAGCTGGTGCTTTGCATATAAGCTGTGAGTTTCTCTTCTTGGGGGACACAACAGGGAGCTGACTGGGCAGCCTGTCTATGTCTAGGTCCTCTCTATGAAGACAGGCTCTGTCTTCAAGACCGACCGAAGAGCCAAAAGGACCTCTGGCCCTCCCCCAAACCCTTTTCAAACCCCCCACCCAATTACTAACCCCATAGACTAAGATCGCACAAATCACTCTCATGTCCTCTTCCTGTCTGCCTAAAAATCATCTGGTGGGCAGCACCCAGCAGAAGCTTGGCTCTGTGTTCTGGAGACCCAAAGAGAATGAGCACCACTGTTTCTGCAGAAAGGGGATTAAGCTCTATGGGAGCGAGTGACAGGGAGGCTACTAAAAATAGAATCTAGGCAATCCAGAATTGTGTATATTTGTTAACCTACACTGATCTCACTCTCCGATGGAGATTGTGTTTATATTTTTCAGGATGCAGCGAGAGAGCTGGGGCCCATCTAACCCTACCAACTGACCGTAGGCCGATAGCTGAGATTCTGGCAAGAGAGGAGCCACCAGAGTCATACCGTGGAGGATCTATATGGAACCCCACAGAGAATGTCGGGATGAACAAGGGGCCCACAGCCACAGCCATTAAATCAACACAGATAAGCCAGTGAGACAGAAACCAACGATTTCAACACAAAGACCCCTAAGCTCACAACCTTAAAGCAGCCTTAATACTCACCCACCACGACTCAGGGAACTATGCAGAAGAGGGGCGAAAAGATTGTGAGAGCCGTGGTGGGGGAGATTACCCAGAGGCATGGCCAGAAGAACCTGGCTGAATACTAGGCTATCCATGGTCCCCTGTCACAAGGACTGATCCAGACAACCCATGGAGGTTATCCAGTGGAGGGGGCAGGGAGGGCAGCGGGGAATTGGGGATAACAACTCATTGTTTGCCTACTAAATGTTGTAACTCATTATGGACAATAAAAAAAGAAAGAAAGGGGATTAAAACAAAACAAAGCCCAACTCTGTAAGCCCCCCACTCTGCATTTACCCAATCCCATGCCCCTCAGAGAAAAGCGCACTCTACAGCTGGACACACGAACTTTTTCTGCCAGTGTACTGTGCTGAAACCCGAAGGACAACAAATTCACCTCACACTGCCCCTTGGAGCCCTGGGATTCCACAGGAAGACCTGCTCGTGGGCCTAGCTGTGCTTTTCCGTAAATATGCTCATTTGTCCTTCTCCACATGCACGGACAAGCAAGTTCCCGAATCGTGCTCAGAAAGTGTCCCATTCCGAAATCAAGGCGTAACCCCAAGAATTTGCAGACATGGCCATCCATCTCCGTGCCTCGTAGTATGTATCTGTACACAGCTGGCCCCTCCATCTCCTCGGTTCTACATCACAGATTCAACCAACAAAGGACAGAAAGTGGGCTTTAAAATTGCACCTGTAACTACACACGACCAGACCTTTTTCTTGTCATTAGTCCTTACAACAACACAACACACATAACAGCTGTTTGCACTGTTTGTACTGCACTCAGCATCCCAAGCCTATGGGAGACTGGGCCATGTAAGTGAGCCCAGACAGTGCTATCCACATGGGTCCTAGAACCAATACCCACAAGTCTCAGGGGACCACCGTATATACCAACATGGGACTTAAACAAAAGATAGGGCACTTCTCAACTGAATTGGGATAGTCAGAACATGCCTCCCTCTCCTGAAGAGGTATCCTAATCTGGGGTCAGGGGCACAAAACACCCTGAAGGCTCTGATCCAGCAGGCCCCTGCTGGTGGTGGGTAAAGGTGAAAAGCTGAATCTTTAATTTTTCTTGTCTCTCAGCAACCCAGCACCTTCCATGCTCCTGAGGGAGAGAAAGGGTTAATATAGGCAATCAGGGAAAACAAGGGCAGGGCATGGGGGCAGAGGTTCAGAAGTTCAGCCAGGGAGATTGAAGAACTCCCCTGTTTCTGGGAACTATAGTTAACTACAGGTGACAAGATGGGATTACAGGAATGCAGAAGGAATGAGAGGGCAGCCCATGGGGCTGCCGGCTGCGGACACAAGGCAGAATTTGAATAAAAGGGTCACTTAATCTCAGCCTTCATGAAGGCAAGAGTAAATTATGAAGCTTAGTCTATAAATTGGGCCAGAAAGATGGCTCAGTAGTTAAGGCACTTGCCTGCAAAACCTAACTTCCCAGGTTCAATTCCCCAGTACTCACATAGAACCAGATGCAGAAAGTGGCTCATGCATCTAGAGCTTGCTTGCAGTGGCTAGAGGCCCTGGCATGCCCATTCTCTCCGTCTGTCTCTTATATCTCTTCTGCTTACAAATAAATAATTTTTTTAAAAGGTATAAATTACACAAAGCTTCAGCTATGAAGTATGCTATTGTTTCTTATCTGATACTTAGCATTGGTATTTCAGGAAGGAAGGGAGGAAGGAAGAAATAATGGAAGGAAGGAAGAGAAATTTATGGTGATGAAATGGGGTGGAGTTGAGGCTTGAACCCCAAACCCTGAGTTCTTGTCTTTTGATAAACCATAGAATTGGCAAATCAGACTGAAAATGATTTTTATAAAACACCACACTTTTTTTTCAAGCATTAAGAGAGAGATAAAAGGGAAGAGAAAAAAAATGACTTGACCTGATACCACGTGTGTCACTACTATCACAAAACAATATAAAAGGTGCCTGCTTTCAAAGAGGGATTAGAGAAATAAAAGTGAAATTCATGATAAAATCTCCTCTCTCCCTCCGGCAAAAGCTGTGTGGGAGTGGTGATAGAAATAATCTTACCAAGACCTAGCCAAGTCTGGTCTCTGCAGCCCTGGACCAAAAAATGAACTATGACCCCCAGTTTCTGCATCTGTTCAGGTAATAATTTGCGCTTGTGGGTGGGCACTCACCCGTTCCAATTGGCCTGGGCTAGGGGAGAGGTTCGCCACACCTGGGCAGGCTTCGTGCTTGGCTGGGATGAGCAGAGATGGACGGGGTAAAGCTGTGACGTCACAGGGGCTGTCCCTGGCTGACTGCATGTCTGAGAGAGTCTATCTAACCTAGTCTCCCCCACAGGAAAATATCTACAGAAAAGAAGACATGCTTCTGACACATCTTGGCTTCCAAACTACTCCAAAATAATTGTTTTTTTTTTTTTTTAAAGCTGAGGCAAAATTAACACAAAATTGGCCTCCTTAAAATGATAAAGTTGGGCTGGAGAGATGGCTCGGTGGTTAAGGCACTTGCCTCCAGTGCCTAAGGCCCTGGGTTCAATTCCCCAGTACCCACATATGCTCTTGCTCTCTCTCTCTCTCTCTCTCTCTCTCTCTCTCTCTCTCTCTCTCTGTATCTCTCTCTCTGTATCTCTCTGCTTGAAAATTAATAAATAAAATATTTTTTAAAAAAATGATAAAGTCATTTAATACATTCACAATGTCCTATGACTATTGCTTCTGTGCAGTTCCTTAACATTCTTGCCACAGACCAGCTTTATAACACTTATTCTGTGTTCCAATTGTTCTGCAGATTATAGTGGAATCTGTAAGGGCTGGGAGAGGTGCTTAGCTTATTCCCCAAGAGTGAGAGCACTCAAGGATTTCATCCGAAGCTCAAGCATGAGCTTAGTGAGTGTCAAAAGGCAGAAATGAATGGTGTTTGCTGGGTGAAAACAAGGGAGATTCAGGAACATGGAGGAAGAGGGAGGGAGAAGAGGAATCTCTTCAGCAGTTTCCTCCTAGCAGGAGCTCTGTCCCTCTTTCCTTCTCTTAAGCTCTATCTATAAGCTCCGTAAGAAAATCTTTCTAAACTTAACCTCCTATAGCCTGTCTGTGAATTTCATTCATCAAAATTCACAAGATAGGAACCCAGAGGTCACTGACTCAGTGTAAACTCTCTGTGTCTGTGACCGTGACCGTGACCATCAGCAGCTTAGCTCCTGAGTCACTGCCCACCCAACAGCCAAGAAAGGCTCCATCTCTCTCAAAGATACCCCCAAATTCCTGTATCAACTTGGCATTTGAAAGAGCTGCACTCCAGAAGTGCTTTGGGAGGTCTCACATGGAAAAACCAGGCTGGTCATTGTCCTCACAGGCCCCTGGGTCACACACTGTCCCTGCCTGTGGCTGCTCTGCTGCTTCTTTTCCTGTCCACCATCCATCTCATTATCACAAGCTCCCAGGAGAAAAGAAGAAACACTCATTGTGAGTCAATCCCTCTCCTGGAGTCCACGCTTCATCGGGGACACAGGCCAGGGCACACAGCCTGTATCTGGGAAGAGCAGACTTCCTAGGCTCTCAGTCACCATGGTACAGACCCCTAAGGAGCTTTTCAGTTCCCCTGAGGCATGTTCTGCTATGGTCCAAATGGGACCCTCAAAGAGTTCATGCTTTAGAAACTCAATTCCAATACAGTAGTATTGGGGGGGGGGTGTCTTTGAGTTGAAGGTCACTGGAGAGGGATATGTCCTCACGAATAAAGGAGTATTGTAATCTCAGGAGTAGGTTCTTATACCAAGGAGCAAGCAATTAAGACCTCTTCTCTCTCTCTTCATGCCCCATGTGATGCCTTATGCTAGGCCATGACCCAGCAAGCAGTCCCTGATCTTAATCTTTGCTTCTCAGACCTCTAAAGTGTAGCCATGTAAATTTCTGTTCATATAAATCTCCCGGTCTGTAATATTCTGTTACAGCAACAAAGCACAGACAAGACATAGCACACTACTGCCTGGAGTCATGACCAGCACTGGCTTTCTGCAATTTAGGAACATGCCTCTTCATTTCGATTTATGCTATGGTTTTATAGGTACTGTGTCCTAGGTGTGGGAGCTATCCTCATCAGTGCTCACAAGAACTATGTGGAGTAGAAATTACTCATTATGTTGTACAGCGGGTAATGCCCAAGCATAGAGCGTGCCAGAGACCCAGTTAGAAGAGCCAAGACCTAGAGGACAGGTGTCAGCTCACACTACCTGCCTGGGCCATCCAAGCCTCCCTGCCTATAGCCAACAGCCAGATGGGTGCTTTTAACAGTATGATGGCAGAACCTGCTGGAGCCTTGCCAATGCTGGAGGCTGAAAAGCATTCAAAATATCTAGATGGAAAAGTACAAAAGAGTGGACAGCAAGTTTGGATTCAGTTCTTCATTACAAAGTAGCCTATAACTTAAAGGAAAACAGTAGCACAATTTTTCTTGTTTAGGGCGAGAAAGGAGGGGTTGACATGGAGCATTTGCCAGATTTCTAAAATTTCTTTTACCAAATGCAAATCTGAAACTACCCAGGTGGTGTCAGGCTGCTTACAGGGGTCAAGCTAACTCGGACAGCTGGCTCTCGGGTGGCAGCAAGTGCTGGCAACCAGAGCACCGGGTACTTCCCTCACTAGCTCTTCATGCTGTTCTGAAAGGGCTTGTTAATTTACCCAGCTTTGAGCAGATCTATGGATGCGGAGGTTTGCTTTTTATCTACTGCCTGACTGCTAAAGTGTTTGTTTGTTTCTGGGTAGGCTGGGTACAGTGTGCCTACGGCAGGGAGCTAGCCCAGGCCAGCTCCAGAGATGCCTGGCTCAGGAACCTTACGGCTAAACTAAGTGTGAAGGACCTGAAGAGACAAAGGAAAGAACACGTGGGATCTGGGCACAGGCGAGGGTTGGGTGTGAGGCCAGGAGCTTTCTTTTGAGCCTCTTCTGAGCTGCTTCTCCACCAAGCCTCACTCTCACCTTGGGCCTTCCACAGCCATCCTCAGTTCCAGCAAGACTTCTGCTTGGTCATTTCCCCCCAGATATCTGATCACCCTAGATCTGTGTGTGACCAAGCTCCTTACCTTCCAGTATAAGTCCTAGGGCTTTGCCTTCCTTTAGCGGGAATACTGTTGGGCTAGTTCATTAAGAGCCCTGCTCCCCAGTCTCTCTTCGTGATTTTCCATCCACCTTAACCCCCTCCCCTCCTACTCTCTTCCATGGCTATAACCCTGCCCCCACCCTTGTGTCTTTTGTGCATTAATGGTGAAGTGTAACGATTTCTTCTGCTACTCTCATTACTCTGAACTACTGCCCAGAAGTCCCCCTTTGACACCTATCCTGCTGATTGTCTGGAAAATGACCTCACACATGTAGGTTGATGGGAAGTCAGTAGTGAGTGTGTGATGGTTTATTCACTAAGCCAGATCAAGAATGTCAAGAAACAGTGCTATAGCAACTGCACGCTAGCTAGAAGCAACCAGAACTCCGGCAATGTTAACAGCACAAAAGCAGAGCCACAGAGCCCAAGTTCTTTAAACACTAAATCTTTTTTTTTTTTTTGGGGGGGGGGGAGGAGTTAAGGTAGGGTCTCACCTTACCTAGAATTCACTATGTAGTCTCAGGGTGGCCTTGAACTCATGATGATCCTCCTACCTCTGCCTCCCAAGTGCTGGGATTAAAGGTGTGCCACCATGCCCAGTTTATCAACTAAATCTTGACCCAAACACTCACACTCATATTCCCGCACTGTCTGCAGCAGCCAGAGATGAGTGAACAAGAAGCCCTGAGGATGGTGCTGTCCTCATGTTGTTTGTGGATGGCATGCCACTACTTTCTGTAGCATGTAAAGAGTGTCCTGGCTCAGTCCCATCCCATAGGGCTTGGATCCCACCACCCACCCCTCAGATTCCTGCTCTGAGTCTGTCCTGGGCTGTACCTGAACAGGCCTCTGTGACTGCTGGTACAAAGGCCTCCTGTATTTACCCTCTCATCCTCCAAAGCGTCTGATTCCCTTTCCAAGAAGAGTCAGATCCTGCTGGGCTAGCCCCTGGTCCTCCTTGGGGTCTTCCCTTTTCCTGGGATCCCTGGATCTTGACTATTCTGCTGGCCAAATTTCCACTGAGAAGAGGGCCAGACATCTTCAAGCTTAGCAGAAATTAATGAAAGAGCTTGGTACACAGGTATGCACACGCAGCGAGGTGTATTCATACCAAGAAATCGTTCATGTCATGTTTTAACTTTTTATCTAGGGAATTGCAAACAAATACCAAAGGACAAAATGGTACAAAGTACCTATGGACTCCACCTAGCTCCTGATATTGGCAACTCACAGCCAGTAGAAAAATTTTATTTTTCAGTTAAAACCTTTAAATTTTGGGGTCACTGTAAATTCACACTCAGCTGTAAGAAATGACACGGTGACACCCTGCACTCTTAACCCAGGGTTTCTCAACACTAGAGCCATCCATAATCTCACCAGGATAAAAATGGTGTAGATCCCATCAGCGCATGGATCTCTCCTTGGCTACCTCCCCTTTCCTCTCACCCTTGTCCCTCTGAACTCCTAAACACTAATCTCTTTTCTATTTCAACAGTTTTTCTATGTAAAACAAATCTGACAGAAATGAAACCAAGCACTATGTAAGCCTTGAGGGATGGTCACCATCACTCAGCCTGAGGCTGTGCAGGCCATCCATCTGGGGTAGGCGCCACTAATCCAACCCCTTCCTCTGTTATGGTAGACACAGAGCACCCAGATGCAGTGGCCTAACCACACTCCATTTGGCTACTCACTTGTCTCTGGGTTCTAACTAAAACAAATAGTTTTAGGTTTGATGACCTACTTCATCCAATTGTCCTTTTATACATATAATTTTAATATCAAGCCTGATAACATTTTGCCCCACTCTGAATCCCAAAGCTTTTCTTCTGTTTGTTTTTTTTTTCTTTAAAAAGCTACTCATTTTACTTTTTGCATGCAGGTCTAAGCTCCATCTCAATTTCCACACGGATGTGGCCCTCTGATAGAGACTCACCTTCCTGCCTGTGCTGTTCTGGGGTTAAAGGATGGTCATGGCAAGGCTGTCTTTGCCCCTTCAGCCTGCCTTTGCTCCTCCCTAGACACAGCTGGGATGAGGTCCCTGCTGTTCCAATGACCACTGTAGCTGTGTAAGGCTTGAAATGAAAGAACTCCTTCTACCCCCCTTTCTTTTGGTGTTCTCACCCCCAAGAAATGCCCCTAATAACCACAATTGGGGCCTCTTACTTGCCTTCACAAGAGCAGAAAAACACTGAACTTAAATTAAGTAAATTAAGAATTTAAGAATTCTGAGAAATTAAGAATTTAAATTCACAGGGACAGATTTTATTTTATGTTTTAATATTTTTACTTATTTGCAAGGAGAGAGAGAAAGGGTGTGCCAGGGCCTCGAGCCACTGTAAATGAACTCTAGTTGCATGCCCCACTTTGTAAATCTGGCTCTACGTGGGTACTGGGGAATTGAACCTGAGCCACTCTGCTTTGTGAGTAAGCTTGCGCCTTAACTGTTGAGCCATATCTCCAGTCCAAGAAAGATGATTTTAAAATGTACATGGGGTCTGTTATGGATGGTGAAGGGCAGGCAGTGAATCGGACTTGTAGATTCTTGTAAATTGTTCCTCGAGACTCACCCTCAAGTAGCCAGTCCTCATAGTGCTAAATGGACTTGTGATGTCTGGAGAGGTTACTGCTAATCTCCAAGCTCTCACCCTGTTGCAGGAGGAGCCAGTGTCTCTACCACAGAAGACAGAAAAAGACAAAAGCCTAAATTCAGACCAAGAGCTTTGTGTTCTGCATGAAGCACTGCATGAGGCTCCAAGTGTGTTTATATCAACTGGGAAAGATGAGAGCTGACATTTACGATAGCAAGATGAGCAGCATCTTCAATTTATACAAGACTTAGAAGACATGTAGGAGCAGACATTCTAGTTCAAACCTGAAGCTTGCATAACAGAAGCCACTTTTAAAAAAGGACCAAACCTCACTGCACTAGAAGCTAGACAGGAACCTTGGAGAACAGGATGTTTAGATGTTGTCTCAAGTAGAGTGGCAGCCTGAAAGATTCCTGGCCACACTCTCAGAAAACAACACAGAAGCCAAGATCCTAGGAAATGCACCTCATCTCACCACAACAAATTTAATTTTCCCCAGGCAAAGAGAACAGAAAACTCCTGAGGCCAAGTTCTCTGCTAACCAGAGATGTCCCAAGGTTGGGTCAGAGAGCTACTATCTATGGGTCAGTAAGGAGGAGCTGGTGTCTATCTGAAATCAAAGTAGCTGGCTTGGGTTATAATAATTGTTCTGGACTTCTGCTGGACTGAGCTGCCTGTGGACACGGCTCAGACAAGTCAGAGATTAGGGCCTCAACAACATCAAATATCAAACTAAATTCTGCAAATTAAATGAGAGAAAACTTAACCATGGGGCTTCTGTTCTCCTAACTGAGCTTGGCCTATCCTTGGTTCCTGAGGCACCTGGACAATGTCCACTTGGAAGAAGTACTGAGTAACTCACATGAAACTTAACATTTCCTCCCTTCAGACAGACACAATGCAAACTGGGAAGACTCGGGAACATGGACCAAGCACTAATCACTCAGGCCTGTAGGAACCACAAGAACTATGTGTGGGCAGACAGCTGGCCAACAGCATCTAGAGATGCCCATGTGGCAGGAAGTCCGCAGAGACCCTGCTCGTTGTTGGGAGCTACTTTCCCAGTGAAGGACTCAAGCTGGACAGAGTAAAGCACCCATGCTGAGCCCATGACAGGCTCCACTCACCTGACCATAAACGGCCATTGTGGGGTGTTGAGATAGAATGCTCCCACAGATTCTAGAAAAATGTCAATGTCGTATTGCTGCCTGCCTCAGCCTCAGCCTCAGCCACAGCCCAACACCTCTCCCACAAGATTCATCCTCAACCAAAATTTGTGAGGTATGACACAGAAATAGTTCTGCCTAAGAGAATACTTTTACGGTCATGGCAATCAGAAATTCCTACCACACGTTCCTTTGTGCGGATGGGCCACACTGCTCAGCCGGGGCTTGGTGGGGCTGAACAGAAGGTAGTGTGGCAGTGTTTTCACCAGAAAAGAGCACAGCGCAAGCGGACCCAGCTTGCGGTGGTAAGTTGCATGCAGCTAGTTTGACTTCTTTCTTACCATATGGTGTTTCAGGAGACACAGGAAAGGCTGGGGTCAGACACATGGACTCCTTGCTGTTTGAAATCCTGCCATCTACCATATCAACACCAGGAGAATATGCAGTGATCACTGTCTGAAATTGGCATGAGAAGAGAATTTTTTTAAAAAAACAGTGAAGTCAAGAAAAGGTCCCCTCCACACAGATGCAGCCCCTCAACATTGTCCACTGAGTCAAGCCCTTATCCACAAATTGGGATAAGGCTCTTGCTTCCACTAGCATCGAAACTAGAATAAAAGAGGAGAGGATTTTACGAGCAGTCATCTTAATATAGTGTCATAGCGGAGTGATGTGGGGACAGACGGCTGCAAGAGAGAAGTGTATATCCCAGCCCTGAACACAAGAACAGCACCAAGAAATCCATAACAGTCATGTGAAATAGTCAGTGAAACACACAGCACAGAGAAAGGTTGGAGGGAAGTATTCCAACTATTTCTTTGAGAGTTAAAGACTGTAAGTCACTTCTTTTCTATTCTGTAAGCTCTATTTTTTCGACTTGAGAATAAAGTGCTTATTTTAAAAGATTAGTCGCCAGCAAATGCTCACCTGTCTACTCTGATTCTGGTTAAAAGCCTTCACCGCCTCCCCTAGGAGACACTCTGCCTGTGGACCATTCTGGACCACTCTCTGCATGCAGGACTCCCAGCTTGTGTGACAGTCCGGAAGTCTGCATTTACCATGGGCTGTGCATCCATCTACAGAGTCCTGCTAAAGCCAGGCCTGTGTTACCTCACCTTCACAACCAATCTGCATGCATTGCACCTCACATCTGTTCTCCAGATCAGAGCAACAAGGCGTCAATGACCCATGCAAGGCACCTTCCTCTCAGATGTTGACTATCTAACTTTATTTTTTTATTTTTTAATTTTGTTGGTTTTTCGAGGTAGGGTCTCGCTCTAGTCCAGGCTGACCTAGAATTCAGTATGTAGTCTCAGGGTGCCTTGAATTCATGGCAATCCTCCTACCTCTGCCTCCCAAGTGCTGGGATTAAAGGCATGCGCCACCACGCCCGGCAACCATCTAACTTTATATCTGTGTTCCCAAACATGACTCTCAGGTCACTATATCATATGTGTGAGACAAGGAGGGCAGGCAAGGACAGTAGTTGGTGGCCTTGTGCAGGGAGGGATCAGGCACACCCTCACCCTGAGCCAGAGGATAGGAAAGTAGGTGGGGATGAGCCCGAGATAGGCGCAGGCTAGCATGTACCTCCTTGATGTCTGCTGCAGAGGGGAAGGGGCCGAGGCTCGAAGCTGGGTCCATGCCAGCCTTTCCCCATCCACACTTGGAGAAGGACAGCTGCCCCCCAGCATCATTGTCATACTGGCCAAGGCTTAGCTTCCGCAGCCTTCCATTCAGGGGTTCATCACTTGAGGAGCCTGTGAAGAAAGAATACTGGGCTGATGGCACGTTCCTCATCGTGGCGTATGAACACCCTTGTTAGAAACCCATTTTAAAACTGCCCAACGACACCAGCACTCGTCGGCAGCTCTGGGAAGACTCGAAACTAGGGGGCATCCTCAGATGCTGAGGAGTGAGCCTCCGGTAAGCCAGACGACTCTTTCCAGAACAGGACTAGGGATGAATGCAGGACCAGATGTTGGGACTCAGCCCACAGCGATAAGACAGGATCGGTGTGACAAAGTTTGACAGAAGCTTGCTGGGTCCCCTCCCTAGGTCCTGGGCTGAGTACTCGTAAGACCATGTACCTACAGTGTTTCAAGTAGAGCATGGCTGTACCATGACAATCTCCCAGGGGAAAAACCCTAATCCAAGCACCAACAATAAATATTCACAAGTGCCAAAAACAACACACATGTTTATTTGTGACTCAGATGCCCGTGGCCCTTGCTCTTAGCCAAAGCTGATCCTCCCCTTACTGCAGGGAAAGAGGTTGTTGGAGCTGGAGCTAGAATTTGTTTCCTTTTTAAAAGTTCTTCCAAGAGATTCTTATAATTGGGCAATAGGGGAAAACCTGCTGCAGACTACCAAGATGATAGCGTTTCAAATCAGAATAAATCTTAAGACACACTGCTGGGATTTCCCCACATTTTGATGTAGGCTGAAAATGCAGAATCCCTACAGAGGTAGTGGATCGGGCCTATGATCCTTACATTTGAGAGGTTGAGGCAGAGCCTTCTTAAGCCTGGGGTATCTTTTATTTTTTTTAAAAAGTATAGTGGGAGACTTTATTATTATTTTTTTATTGTCCATAATGAGTTACATTGTTTAGTGGGCCAACAATGAGTTGTTATCCCCAATTCCCCGCTGCCCTCCCCTCCCCAATCAGCTGGATAACCTCCTCCATGGGTCGTCTGGATCAGTCCTTGTGACAGGGGACCATGGATAGCCTAGTATTCAGCCTGGTTCTCCTGGCCCAAGTGTGTTGTTACTGAGGGGTGCCATGCCTCTGGATCGTCTCCCCCACCACGGCTCTCACAATCTTGCCGCCCCCTTTTCCGCTCAGTTCCCTGAGTCGTGGTGGATGAATGAGTATAAGGCTGATTCAATTTTGTGAGCTTAGGGGTCTTTGTGTCAAAAATCATTGGTTTCTGTCTCACTGGTAAGCCTGGGGTATCTTAAATAAAAGAATAAACAAATAGATAAAACAAGACTTAGACATCTCTGTAAGTGTCATTCCATTAAGAGGAGGGGTCATGAGACACGGTGCTTGGCTATGGAAGGCTCCCCAGAGAACTTCCTCTGTGTCCACATATCACAGCTATGACACAGGCCATCCGCTAAGCTCACCAAGGAGCAAAGACCACCCCACCTCCTCCACACCAAAGCTACTCAGCAGAAACAAAGGGCTGGTAAAGTAGAGGAAGAACCAATGACAGAGATAGAAGGGTGGGCTCCACGGTCCTAGTTTCTGACCCCTGGGGGCAGGGCCTTCCTGGAGGTATCCCCACTGTCTGAGGCCAGCCGGGACACCCAATCACATGGGACATCTGGTTGTACTACCCGGCTGTGACCCAGAAAGTGAGACCTAACACTAGGACCCTCCAAGTATAATTTCCACCTCCTCTCGCTACCATCCCTCCCACCTCCAGCAGCTGCTCTCTGAAGATGTGGGTAGGGGGGCAGGGCATAGATTAAGACTGGGGATCTGGGTTCTGACACACGTCCCTTAGCTGGAGATCCTCCTCCAGCCCCCTTTCCTCCCTTTGGCCAAAGTGAGGGCTACATCTGTTTGTTGTGATTTTTTTTTCCCTCCAAACTGGATGAAGACTGAGGTGCACGGCCCTATACATGAAGGAGAGTAAACCACACTCCACCCATGGAGAGCAGGAGCCCCTTAGTCCTGGCCCTGTACCTGCAGGAGCTTCCCCCTGGATACAACTAATTTTCTCCATCTTGGTACTTCCATTAGGAAGCAGTCTGCCGAGTACTCTTGGAAACTGGTTCTTTCCAGGAGAAGGACCTCCCTGAATTTCCCCTTTGGAGAAGCTGGCTCCCCTTCTCACTGGCAGCAGTCTTTGTCCTAGAAACTCCCTGGGTTGAGATTGTCTCCCTGGAGTCTGCAGTCACCACAGGGCCATGGATATCTGACCATAAGGGGCTCACGTGTGACTGACTTTGGCCACAAGGTGGAGAACAGCATCTCATTTTATGGTCCTGAACTTCAGTCTGGACAAGTTTTCATAGCAAAGCCACAACTGGGCCTTCAAGAGCCGCAGTCAGTGGTTTGGGGGGGGGGGGGATGGAGGTAGAAGCAACCAGAACATTTCTTCTCCACCCTCTGGCTGGAATCTGGAGCCTGGGAACAGGCTGACTGTTGCAGCTTGGGACATTAATTTGGGCCCTGCTCTGCCAAGCAGGTTCACCTTTTCTCAGAGAGACTCCAAACTGCAAGCACCTTATCACTGCATTTCTGTGTCCCCTAAGGCCTCTCAGCTTCATTTCTGAAAGCAATCGCCTGTCTCAGCCAGGTAGGGCCAAGGGTAGATAGATCTTAGCTCTGCTATCCGTCCGTCCAGGTTGAATGGGACTGGGCACCTGTGAATTGGTGAGCTTTGGGAGGATGGAGGATGGGCATAAAGCAAGGTGAGATCCCAGTAGCAGCCCATGGAGGGGCTGATTCCTCAGTCATAGCCAGAAGGGTCCACAGTTGTTCACTCCCAACCTCTCTCCCATAGTGACTTTACAAGTTGTTAGCGCTAGTTTTTTTTTTTTACTGATCGTAAAATTAATGTACATCACTTGTAAATACATGGAAGTACTAGAAGGAAATCAAGTCCCTGGAACCTCAGTGCCTAGAGAGACTCCTGGGAACAGCCCCACATAGTAAGAAAGATACACATGACATGTTTTCTCTTCCACTCTACATTCAATTCATGACTATGTCCAGAGGAGTAATTCAGTGTTTTCGGTTCATAAGTTCACCCTGTGCCTTAACATTAACATAAAATCACCTGCACACACAGCAGATACCCAGGCACACTGTTACTCTGCCTCCTATACCCCACCCTCCTCAGGGCTTCCTGGGCTTTAGGAGACCACTAGCCACCCCACACCACCCCCTGCCACATTTCTCTGTCCTTCAGTTCCTATCAGGCCCCTAGAAGCTGGGAGGGGGGTGCTGCATCAGAGCTTGGTGCTTCCCTCTCCCCCTCATGCTTGACATCTGTAGGAGGAAGAATAAGTCAACTTTCTAGTTGCTGTGCAGAAAGAACCCAAACAAAA
>PVHP010039541.1:0-16319 GCA_004024765.1 Zapus hudsonius | reverse complement strand
AAGGCTTCATTGGTTCAGGGTGTGGCCTGGGCTCCTGGGATTTGTAAGGCTCCCCCGTGGGATTATAACGTTTTGAGAATTAGTGAAGTGTGGCGATTCCTCAAAAGACAGCAGGTTCAAGTTTTCCAATCTCAGTTAAGACTGAAAGCAGAGAGAACCTAGAGAGACAGGAGAAAACTCTTCCAGTAAGAGTTGGCATACTCTCCTTCAGGAATGCACTGTGGTATTAAAACCTCTCGTTTTAGGGCTGAAGAGATGGCTCAGCGGTTAAGGCACTTGCCTCCAGTGCCTAAGGCCCGGGGTTCAATTCCCCAGTACCCACATAAGCCCGACCCACAAGGTGGTGGACCTGGTACTTTCTCTCTCTATCTCTCTGCTTGAAAATGAATAAATAAAATTTAAAAAAAAACCCTCTCGTTTTCAGGCATTCACCGGTCTTATGTGAACAACATCTCAAGCAGCCACAATTAGAAATTAGACCATTTCTGTTGTTAAAGGTCACCCTCTTATTTGCTAGACTTCTGAGGCTTAAACAACAAGAACTTTTTGGGTGAAGCAATGACTTTTTTAGGGTTACTTTCAGAGCATGGGCCAGGAGTTACTAGCAGAAGTGTGGGTGACCCCCAAACATCAGCATTACAACAAAATCCCACCTCCTCATGGATGACAGCCTGGTGGAAGCTGCATATGGAATCCCTCTTTTTAAAAAAATATTTTTTTAAGTAGAAACTTTGGGCAAATCATGTGTTGGTACCATTCCCTGCCTCCCTGCCCCCATTCCACTAAGGGCCCTCCTCAGTGGGGTTACTGGAATTCGCCATGGGGTTTTGGGTTATGAATGCAGCAGTCAGTCATGTGGGGGGTGGGTAATGCCTCTGGATACTCCTTCCCACTCTGTGGCTCTTACAGTCTTTCCGTCCCCTCTTCTACAATGTTCCCTGAGCCTTGGCAGTGTGTTGTAAGTCTACTTTAGTGCTGAGCTCTCAACAACATCTGGATTTCTGCTTGGGTACATGATGAGGGTCCTCAGTGTCTATGTCCATCTCCCTGACACAGGTTGTCAGGCTTGCCATGAGAGCAGCATGCATGCTGTCCTCTGTGGTGTTGCCTGGCCCCTGGCTGAAGTGTAAGAGATGGCTTTATCTTATGATTAAGGGTGTCAGCTGTCCTTGTCTTGTTGATGGATTTTGGTCCTTCTTAGGGTTTGCTGCTTTTTGTAACAAAGAAAACAAATTCTTCAACAAAGAGTGAGAGCAACTTGGCTTCAGGAGGATAAGCATCATTAACTAAGAGAGATTTTGATGGGTGTAGCTTCTCTTTTGGCCAAAGACTAGTGGGAGTTTCTCACTGGAGTCTATAACCATTGTCTCCACAGGGTTCTGACTTGGTTCCCAGTACCAGCTATGAGTTCCTTCCCACTGAGTGTGCCTCTTATCCAATTAAAAAGCCATTGGTTACCTGCATAGGCTGAGTGCCACTATTTGACAACTCTGTACATCTTGTCCAGCTGGTTGATTTCATATCGAGCAGGATCCCCTGCTTGTTCACAATGTGGGTGAACGTTTTCCTCCAGCAGCTCCTGTAACACTTTCCAGCACTATGAGGGCTAGCCATGAGGGAGGAGGCTTCCTTCTAAATTCCAGTGTGAGCTCTCAGGGTCCTGTGTCTTCAGCAATGGGGTCTTCCCTTTTATCTCTGGCAGGTAGGTACTCAAGAGCTTTGGTAGAGGCATGCCTAGATTAGGGGACCTCATAGGTCTCTCCAACCAACAGCTCACTGTGGGGTGTAACCCATTTCTGGCACTGGGAAATACAAGCCAAAGCCCATGATTTTTAGAATTAGGCTTCCTCCCACCCTCTCTGGGGCCCCTCTGCCCAGATGATCCCCCCCTCGCTCCTATTAAAGATTATATCTTTTATTTTGCTACCCAGGAGAAAGTTTTCTATGGTACTACTTCATATCAGCTTTAGTTATGTGTAAATCTCCCCATAACACCCTTCTATTCTCCTAAGATCCTTCCATCCCTATTATCTGTCCCTCGAGTTGCCTGTCAAATGTACCTGAAATTCAAGCTGTTACTGGTTAAATACCACATATGAGGAAGAACACGTGGTGTTTTCCTGTGTGTGTATAAGTTCACTTAGTTTTTTTTTCCAACTCCATCCATTTTCCTATAAATTTCATTATTTTAGTTTTTCCTTACCAATGAGTAGAATTCCACTGTGTATATGCACCACATCTTCATTAACCATTCATCTGTTGCTGGGCATCTGGGCTGATTCCAGTTCTTAGCTATTGTGAAGAGAGCAGCAACAAACGTGGCTGAGAAAAATGTCTTTGCAGTAAAGAGTGGAGTCCTTAGAGTATATGTCTAGGAGTGGAAGAGCTGGATCAAATGGTTGGTCTTATTTTCAGCTTTGTGAGGAGTCTCCATAATGATCTGCATAGTGGTTGTACCATCTTGCACTCCCACGAGCAATGGATGAGGATTCCCCCTTCCATATCCTTGCCATTCTAACTAGGGTGAGATGATATCCTGAAGTCATTTTAATTTGCATTTCTGATTGCTAGAGATATTGAATAACTCTTTAGGTGTTTAGTAACTATTTGAATTTCTTCCTTTGGGAACTCTGTTGAATTCCCTTCATTTTTTTAGTGGGTTGCTTGACTTTTTCTTGCTTAGTTTTTTTTTGAGTTCTTTATCAATTCTGGATATTAGACCTTTGTTAGATGTATAACTGGAATAGATTTTCTTCCATTCTGTAGGTTGTCTATGATTTTTTTTTAATGATTTGCTTATCTGACAATAGCTTTTGAGTTCCATGAGATCCCAATGGTTGAGTGATTGTCTAATTGCCTGGGCTGCGGGGGTCTGGATCAGAAAATCCTTCCATATACCTAGATTTTGAAGTATTCTGTTTTTTTCTTCTAATTTTAGACTTTCAGGTCTTGTATTAGACTTTCAGGTCTTGGTCCATTTGGAGTTAATTTCTGTGCAGGGTGAGAGAAGAGGGTTCAGGTTCATTCTTCTACAAGGAGCTACCCAGTTTGCCCAGCACAATTTGTTGAAAATGCTGACTTTACTCCAGCATGCATTTTTGGCATTTTGGTCAAAGATCAGGTAACTATAGTTGGAGAAAATTATATCTGGATCTTCTACTTTAGTCCATTGATCTGTGTGTCTGTTTGTGTACCAGTACCAAGCTATTTTATTTTAAACTATAGCTTTGTAGTATGTCTTGAAACCAGGTACGGTGAATCTACCAAAGGTATTCCTTTTGCTGAAGATACTCTTGGATATTCAAGGCCTTTTGTGCTGTCATGTGAATTTTGAGACTATATTTTTTTCTAATGGTTTGAAGAATGCTGCTGGAATTTTAATGGCTTTTTGTAGGATGGTCATTTTCATGATATTAATTCTTCTAGTCCATAAGCTAGGGAGATGTGTCCATCTTCTCATATCTTCTTCCATTTCTCTCTTCAGAGTTTTTATGCTTCATTGTACTTCACTGCCTTGGTTAGAGATATGGTATCTCTCTTTCTGAGAACATCCTCTTACCAAGGACTCAAAGATGGCACATCAGAACACAATGACCATCTGGTCGGTCTCTGGTTGCCATTTTGAAAGGATTTAGAATCACCCTGGAAACCAGTCTCTGGGAATGTCTTTGAAGGGTTTTCTAGATGACGTTAATGGAGATGAGAAGATGCACCCTAACTGTGGCAGTACCATTCTACCATTCTAACTGGATAGAAAGGAGAAATTGAGCTGAACACCAGCATTCATCACTCTACTTCCTCCATGAGGGCTGAATGTGACCAGCTGCCTCAAGCTCCTGCCACCATGCCCTCCCTGTCATGATGGACTGCAACCTTAACTGTAAGCTGAAATAAAAGTCTTCCTTTCTTATGTTGCTCTTGTCAGGTATTTGATCACAGCAACAAGAGAGTAACTAATAAACATACTAATACATTTTCATTCCAAATAAGTAAAATCACATCCTATGGATGTGTCAGCAGTAATTTTGAAATCAAGAAATATATTCAAGATAAAAAAAAGAAAAAAGAAAGAAATATATTCAAGATATAAAAATGGAGTGTTTTTAGAACTAATCTTCTCTAAGAGAAATATAATGAAAGCCATAATATATGAGAGTAAATTTTCCAGTAGCCACACTTTAAAAGTTAAAGGAAACTAATGAAATTAATTTATTTACATACTTACTTAGCCCCATGTAGTCAAACATTATTTTGATAATTATAAAATATGATATATATATATATATATATTTGTGCTTATGTAGATCTGGTATATAGTTTACACGCATGGCAGCTCCCAGTTCAGTGAGGTCATTTTCCAGGCCTCAGTAATCACAAAGTGGCTCCTACATGGAGCTTGTGATCATACGTCCTAACCTCAATGACTATCCTCATTGATCCCTTACTTGCCTCCAACACCAATTCAAAACTCTCCAAAGACCCGGATTCATTGCTGACTGTGTACACTCAGCATGTCCTATCAGCTTGTGAATGAAATACCCAAAGAGGCTGGTGGGCTCAGCTCCCTGCTAAGCCTACCTCCTCCTTCTTGGGTCTTTGCTGCCCCCGTGAGGCAGGTTGCACTACTGGGATACAGAAGCAGGTTTTAGCAAAGTAATCTAGGAAAAACTGCAACAAATCTGACCATTTTAAGGATGTTCCTGTTTCGATGACAGTGTTAAATCTCTGCTGCACATACACAGATGATCGATCTTAATGGCTTATTTACAAGAACCTAGTTGTGATGTGGCTCAGTGGATAAAGTGCTTGAAGAGATTTCTGATCTGCAGCACCCATGGAAATGCTGGGTGGGCGTGGCGGCCTTTAGCATTCCCAGCACACAGGAGGCAGAGACAGAGGACTAGCAAAGTGGCTTGTGAGATTAGTGGATCCATCAGCCCTGGGCTCTGGAAAGAGACCTTGCCTTAGTAAATCAAACAGAGAGCAGTCAAAGAAGACACTCGACTTCAGCCTCAGACTTGCAGACACACACACACACACACACACACACACACACACACACAAGTGCACATGCAAACACAAAGAAAAATGCATGTGCACCTCAAACATACACATAAAAAACAACCCAATTAAAAATTTGTAGTTTTTTTTGTTTTGTTTTAGTTCAGGTATCTCACTGAGGATGCAGCAAGAGCAGCCTTGTATAGCCTTATTTAGTGGTCTGGTCTAAACTGATCAAGGGAGAATGGGATTGGAGACTATCCACTGGGTTGGGGTGGGTGCACTTGAGCTGGGGCAGATCTACTTGGAGTGGGCCTCCTCTGGGCAAATCTGGAGAAGACCTCAGGAGACCTGACTTTCTTAGTGTATCATCTGGGAGCTTTCCATCCAGTCTTATTTGCTATCTGGCTTTTTGGAGTGAGAACAGCTCCAATTCCTCATGGGGGCTGTGGCTGGTACACAGTTGCCCCCTTCAGCCCTTGTTCAGATAATTGCGGGGGGGAGCTTGGAAGGTGAGTGTGAGAAGATCCAAGTTGGTTGACTGCTCCCAGCTGCTCTCCTGCTAATTTCATCCTCCCAGGGATGGCTCTTCCCTTGGCCAATAATCCATGAGCTCAACCCTGTCTCACCATGGTGCCCATGTGGCCCAACTCCCAGCTGCTCTTTCTCTAGTTTTTCAAAATTTTGATTTTTAAAAAGCATTTTGTAGAGTTTTAAAGAACCCAACCAAAAGCAGCTTGTAGGGTTTATTTTGGCTTACAGGCTCAAGGGGAGGTTCCATTATGGCAGAGAAAACAATGGCATGAGCAGAGGGTCGATATCTCCTCCTGACCAACATCAGGTGGATGTACCAAACACTGGCAACGGGAAGCTGGCTATAAGCCCACCCCAACAACACATCTCCAATAAGGTCCCAATTCCAAAATTGCCATCATCTGGGGATCAAGCATTCAGAACACTGAAATTATGAAATTTGCAGGAAAATGGATGTATCTGGAAAGGATCATACTAAGTGAGGTAAGTAACTCAGGCCCAGAAAGCCAAATGCCACATGTTCTCCCTCATATAATGGCACAGCCAGTAACCATAGATTGTTACTAGAAAAGCTTCACTGCCAGAGATGAGGTAACCTTCCAGTGAGTTGTTAGCCAGGGAGGTTCCTGAGGCCCCCAAAACATTACAGACCATTGCCAAAGCTCTTGGTTGCTCACCAGAATGAGATAGTGAGATCCACATATGCTTGAGCTTCAAGTCACTGAGAAATCAAGCTGGAGCTGAGCTGGAAACCTCCTCTCTGTTAACCAGCTGACAGAAAGCTAGAAAAAGCTATGGCTGCATGCAGCCCTATGGGAGAAAGAAGTTATCAATGGTGGTGAACAGCAGTGGACCATGCAAGCCTTAAGACTGGCCAGCCAGGCCAAATGTGCCAACTGGGATAATAGTTGCATGTCTCTTGTGGGAGAAACAAATTTTTCTCTAATTGGACTGGAGGTCCACTCTGCAGGAGGGAAAGCATGCCTGGTACTGAAGACCTAGTAAAAACCCTATAATATGGGAGGTCATGAACACTAGGGGAGTAACACCTGCTGTTGTCTGGCTAAATACTTATAACAACCAAGCTGCTTCACTATTTAAAAAAAATAAGCATACCCAAATAATAATGCTACTCTCACTCTTGGCTTGAGAAGCTTCTCTTTTTCAGATGGCGGTGACCACTGGGATAATGCAAAAGTCACCATAGAGCTGAGAAAAATCAACAGTGAAGTGTTCAGCATCTCTATGACACTTCCTGAGGCACAGGGTCTATTGCAGAAGAGGTGGCAGAAAGATTGTAAGAGCCAAAGGAAGGGTAGGACTTCTTATAACACAAACTCTCAGACACAAAACATCTACCAAGCTATACTTATAGCACTGCAAGGCATCTCTTATGCTGAGGTTTCAAATCCTTCCACATTCTTCCTGCAAATCAGTCCCAAAAGGCCAAAGCCAGAGTCAAGGTTTTAGCAGCAAAAATCCTACTCCTTGGTGCCAGTATAACTGTTTCAGTTAGCTCTTGTTGCTGCACAGAAAAGAACCTGACCAAAAGCAGCTTGTGGAAGAGTTTATTTTGGTTTACCACAGACTCAAGGGGAAGCTCCATCATAGCAGGGAAAATGATGTCATGAACAGAGGATGGACATCACCTCCTGGCCAACATCAGATGGACAACAGCAACAGGGGAGTTTGCCTAACAGTGGCAAGGGGAAGCTGGCTATAACGCCCCATAAGCCTGCCCCCAACAGCACACCTCCAATAAGGTTCCAATTCCAAAACTGTCATTAAGAACACATTAGTTTATGGGGGACATTTGAATCAAACCATAACAATGTGTGGATAAGTTGCTGCTGTGGTCAAATACCTGGCAGAAGCAACTAGTTCCTCATGGAGGGAAGGGCTCAGAAGATGGTTGGGTCTAAGGCTGCAGGAATGGAAGGCAGCTGCTTGCTACATGGAACTGACCAGGAAGCAGAGTGAGTTTGGAAAGCCCACCCCCAGTAACCCACTTCTCCCAGCAAGGCATTGCCTCTTAAAAGTTTCACAACTTCCCAATACAAGACCACCAGTTGAAGACTAAGCGTTCAAACTATGGGGGACATTTCACATGAAAAGCCTCCAAGCACGTATCACATTTGCCCCCTTTTGTGAAAACCAACAATGGCATTATAGGCTACAGGTGAGAGTGGGCAAAGTACTTCACCAATGTCTTTTTAGATTGTTTCTGTTTGTCCAGGAGTCTCCTTTCATTTGGTAGCCCTCTTGCATAAATACATTTCAGGTCACTGTCTGTGGTTTCCCTGACCATGAACCCTTTATGGAACCAAATTTCTAGTTTATCAGTGGTAGGTGTGTAATCCATGGTTGTATTCCCTGGTCTCCTTTCCCCATTCAACCACACAGACCACTAGTACATACCTTCCTTGTTTCCTCCAGGCTGGTCTATGCCAATCCATTTACATCTGCTGTGCAGTTTAACAAAATACTGCGCGGGGCACAGAGGCTAGCTTGTCAATTATTTAAGCCACAAAATTATATGTAAGGCATTTTTAGAAAATCCAGAGAATAATTCTAAAACAAACAATGTATGTGCAGTAGATTTTCTATCTCATTTGAGTCATATAAGATTCTTTGGGCCCAAGTTACAGAAACCAACTTTAGCTACCGCAGTGGGGCTTTTGAACAATGAGAATGGGGTCCCAGAACCACGTGGCTCCCAGGCTGTTCTCTCCTCTGCCTCTCCTCCCAGATCAGCATTCTCTACATCTCAGCTCTCAACAGTGGGAGACAGCATCCCTGTAGATCCTGGGTGTACCAAATAGTCTTGCCCTCTGAACATCCAAATTACCTTTCTAGTCACAAGATTTAAAAGAAATCGCCTAATTGGGCTGACCCAGCTCGGATTAGCGGTACTCAGGGCCTCTGAGGCCCATGCTGTAGACTAGGCAGGTCTGAGAGAGACTGTGAGCAACACTCCAGTCAATATATAAGTATATTTGAGTAGATCATTCCAGAAGGCACCAAAGCAGAAGATCCTAAATGCTGCTCGAGGGATGGGATGCAAACAGTCTGAATGTGAAGAAAGTTTACACCAAGTTTACTGTTTCAGAATTATCTGTGGAAGGAATGGCCACAGTTTTTGTTAGTAATAATGAGGTCCCAAACCTTCCCCATTAGCAACCATTAGTACTGTGTGCACAAGCCCACACATATACACAGTAATCTATTTTAAAAAAAAACAACACCATTGTATTAACATGAGCTAAGGAACACAAATCATTTAGGTATTAGGTAGTATGGGGCTAAAGAGAGACAAATCTGATTTAACAAAAATCTCATTGTTCCTGAATAACTGATAAAATTTGAACCTAAACTCTCATGAGTAGTCTCAAATCCAGCCCTAAGATGCTATACTCCATTTATGGTTTTTTGTTTCTTTGAGGTAGGGTTTCACTCTAGCCCAGGCTGACCTGGAATTCACTATGTAGTCTCAGAGTGGCCTTGAACTCATGGCGATCCTCCTACCTCTGCCTCCGGAGTGCTGGGATTAAAGGCGTGCGTCCGGAGGCTATACTCCATTTAGACCTGCCCATTTAAGTAAAGTACCTTGGAAGAAATAGCAACTGCTAAACTCAGAAAATTAAAAAAAAATTATTCTTACAGTTGGGAAAAATATTTTGTTCCATACAGGTTGGTTTAATTTGTCTTTATGTTTCTTGATTCTGTTACATATAAAATTATACACAAAGAAAGCAGGAAAAGGGGTGTTAGGATTTTTATATTAGAGTTTACAAAGCTAATCTTTAGTAATTTCTGTATTACCTCATTAAAATGTTATACTTTTTGAGTGAGTCTAAATTTCATAGCAAATGTGGTTTTCTATATTGTAAACTATAAACATTGCATTTTTGTTTTCTTTTTTTAATTATAGAAGAAATATGTGCTTAGCATAAAAATTCTCAGCATCTGTGTGCAAGACACACAGGTATGTAATGTTTTGCCCTTGATCACATTGCCCCTCTCAAAAGGAGATACTTATTTTCGTATGGGATTTCATCTAAAAAGTTGCATTTTGAACAAGATCTATATGATGCATGAGAAAAAAAATTAAAAATTCATTCATCATATTTTCAAGCCTTAACATAATTCTAACTGCTCATAAACATTTTGATGTTTTCACTTTTCTGTAAGTAGATATAATTTCTCAAAAATGTAGTCAATTCCCCAACATTTATGTCGTTCTTCAAGGACGTCGGCCACTTCCAGGCAACGAATTCTGCATTGTGTGCCTGAAAGAGGACAAGGAGCAGAAACATCAGGAAGCCTGACATCAGGGATGCTTCTAGAAATACTCACTCTATAGCCCAGGCTGGCCTCCAACTCATAGCAACCCTTCTACCTCTGCCTCCCTAGTACCGGGATTAGAGACATGTGCCACCAACCTGAGCTCCAAATCACTTTTAAAAATATTTTATTTATTTATGAGAGAGAGACAGAGACAGAGACAGAGAGACAGAGAGAATGGGTGTGGTGTGTCAGGGCCTCTAGACACTGCAAACAAACTCCAGATGCATGCACTTGTGCATGCGGCTTTACATGGGTACTGGGGAATCGAACCCTGGTCCTTAGGCTTTGCAGGCAAGTGCCTTAACCACTGAGCAATCTCTCCAGCCCCCAAATCACTTTTAAAAGCAGTGCATGCTAAAAGTTTCTCTCTTCTTTTTAGTGAAAATGGAAAAACGCTACAGGCAAGATTTCTGAACCTGACTTGTGGTCACCTTATTACTTACAACACAGTAGAGCCTCTTTAGAATAGTTGTGCCTTTTTTTTTTTTTTTGAGGCAAGGGAGCTAGTTATGTAGCCCAGGCTGTCCTCCAACACATGATCCTACTATCTCAGACTCTTGAGTGCTAAGATTTCAGGGGAGTGTCACCTTGTCCAGCTCTAAATGTCTTTATCATAAATCACTGAGCTAAAAGGCCACTTTTTCTAGGAGAAAACAGTCTTCAATAAAATGGCCTCTACCCTTTACATTTTGTACACATTAGTTGTATATCCTAATAGTCACTACTAGCTCACCTTTAGTCACTGAGTTTTATTTTTGAAACAAGGTATTTGCTTTGTGGTCTAGGATGGCATGAAGTCACTATATAGATCAAACTGGTCCAAATCTATGATTCTTCTGCCTACTGGGATTACAGATGTGTGCCACCATGTCTAGCTTGGTAACTTTATGTAAAAAGAGCATAACTTACCAAATGACTTTTTAATTTCAGCATCTGGAACATAAAATGGTGGACCTAGGGTAAAAAAAGAAATATAGTAAAGAATAATTTCTATAAGTCTAATTTAAAAGACAAATTTGCTGGGCCTCCTCTCAGCTTACGTTTAGTTACACAAGAATATTTAGTTTGTATACTACTTATATTATTCAAATAGGTAAGGATATGGCAAGTTTGAGACAGAGTCTCATGTAGCCCAGGTTGGCCTTGAACTTCTGATCCTCCTGTTTCTACCTCCCAAATGCTGGGATTACAGGCATGTGTACCATGCATCCTGTTTATGCAGTGCTAGGTATCCAATGCAGGACTTCATGCAGGCCAGGTGAGCTCTCTACCTATTGGGCCACATCCCCAACCCCTTGGTTTTGTTTAGTTTTGTTTATATCTCATATCAAAGAAGGAACCAGACTTAGAAACTCTGAAATCAGAGTGGACCATTAGTGGATTTCTTTGCAGTTTCCTTCATTTTCTGGGTCATGAATTTCCTCTCCCAGAACTCACCCACTTTCTACAGGTTCCTCCCACTCCGCCTGGAGCACTGGCTCAGCAGCTGCCCTCCTCTGTCCCTCTGAGAGCAGTGGGAGTCTTCACTAGGGACAGAGCCTGCTGTGTTTGCTTCCCAGGGCCCTCTGCCCATGAGTGGAATTTAAATGAGAATGAGCTGAGCTAACTTCCGTCTCCATCTGTTTCTGTTTCCTTCTGACTGCCTTGGCCTTAATTAGGGGCACTAAATCTCATTTTTAATGAGTTTTTAAAGATATAATTTATTTAAACAGAACAAAAAAGATTCAAATTTGTAACTATTAATGAAAGAAGGCCCTTGGGCTGAGGAGATGGCTCAAAGGTTAAAGGTGCTTGCTTGGCAAGCCTGCCAACCTGAGTTCAATCCCCAATACCAACAAGAAGCAGCCACAAGTAATGTATCTGTTGTAATCCCAAAATGCCTATGGCAATGAGAGGCAAAGTCAGGAAAATCCTGATGCTTGCAGGGTAGCTAACAGGCCTTCCTAGTGGCAAAAACAACCCTGTCTTCAAAGAAGGTGGAGGAGAGGACCTCAGGGTTGTCCTCTGACCTCACCCCAAATAAAATATTTTTAAAATAAAAATCAAGCAGTTAAAAAAATTCAAACAGCACTGGGTTTGGTGGCTCATGCCTATAATCTCAGCATTTAGGAAATAGAAGCAAAGATCAGGATTCAAGGTCAGCCTTGGTATTAAGACCATCATAGGCTACATAAGAACCTATCTCTCTCTCTTTTTTAAAAAATATTTTATTTATTCAAGTAGAGAAAGAGAGAGAGAGAGAGAAAGAGAGAGAGAGAACCAGGGCCACCACCTTGTGGGTCTGGCTTATGTGGGTACTGGGGAATTGAACCCAGGGACTTGAGCACTAGAGGCAAGTGCCTTAACCACTGAGCCATCTCTCCAGCCCTCTCTCTCTCTTTTTTTAAAAGGACTGGAGAGATGGCTCAGCTGTTAACAGTGTTTGCTTGCAAAGCCTGTTAGCCTGTGTTCAAGTCTCCAGTAACCACATAAAGCCAGATGCACAAAGTGGTGCATGAATACAGTAGCAAGAATTTCTGGTACACACACTCCTCTCTCTCTCTCTCTCTCTCTCTCTCTCTCTCTCTCTCTCTCTCTCTCTCTCTCTGCAAACAAATAAATGAATAAAAATATCTTTTAAAAGCCAAATAAGGAGATGGGTATGATGTCACCTGTAATCCCAGTTTTGGGGAGGCTGAGGCAGGATGATATTGAGTTCAAGGTCAGCATGGGCTGCAGAAGACCTTGTCTCAAAAACAACCAAATAAACCAAAAAATCCTAAGCAAAACAAAAAGAAGCAAGCAAACAAAAAACTTACAAAGCTAAAAAAAAAAAAAACAAGATTGTTACAAATTAAAAGTCTATATATTTGCTTGCTTAAAAATAAGTCTAGGGAAAAAAAATAAGTCTAGAGGCCAGGCGTGGTGGTGCACGCCTTTAATCCCAGCACTTGGGAAGCAGAGGTAGGAGGATTGCCATGAGTTCAAGGTCACCTGAGACTACAGAGTGAATTCCAGGTCAGCATGGGCTACCTCAAAAAACAAAACAAAAAAAAAACCCAAAATAATAACTAAATTAAAGTCTGGCCATGGCAAATGTTAAGTGTCCATGTCCAGGACTGGGGATGTGGCTCAGGCCTAGAGCACAAAGACCCTGGGTTCCATCTGCATCGCTGCAAATCCCCCTCCCCAAAGGCAACAGAATGAGTCGATGAAAACACTCCTTTCAGTGATTCAGAACAGGAGTCAGGCTGCCTATGTATTCAATGATGGTGTGCTTGCCCAACATGTATAAGGCCAAGTTCAATCTCCAGCACTGAAAAAAAAAAAGTCAACACAAGGCCGGGCGTGGTGGAAGTAGGAAGTCGCTGTGAATTCAAGGCCACGATGAGACTACATAGTGAATTCCGGGTTAGCCTGGGCTAGAGGGTGACCCTACCTTGAAAACGACAACAACAAAAAAGTCAACACATCATGTAATATATATAGTATATATAACAGAATTCCAGAAATTAAGAAAACAACAGTTTAGAGCCTGGTGTGGTGCATGGCGGCACCCACCCAAAATTCCAGAGCTTGGGAGAGTGAAGTAGGAGAAGCCGGAGCTTTAAGCCAGCAACATGTTCTAAGCTATAGTAGGATTTTGCCTCAAAAACAAAACAGTAAGCAAACGCACACACACACACACACACACACACACACACACACACACACACACACCCCTCTATTCACTATTTTAGGGATTTTTTTCTTGCAACTTCCACACCTCCCCAAGTCCCTGGGGTGTATTTGTGTTCTTATCATCACCTGCTTAGCGCATCACACCTCCATGGTATGCCATGCAAAATCCACTGCAGGACAACCAATCTTTCCTTCCTCCAAATCCAGGGCTCAGAGATTTCTCATTTATGTTAGAATCATCCATTTTCTCTGTCTATACTTTGAGTTATGATTAGTAAACAAAATGGGAGAGGAATATAAGCAAAACATGTACAGTGTGGGAAGAGAAAAAATTTCTACTGTCCTCATTAACCCAACACAGAATTACCTCCATGCATACACATTATGCTTCCCCTTGGGTTAAGTTAGGAAAAAAATAATTTTTACCAAGGTTATGGAATGAAACCATGGAACTAGGCAAACAGCAAAACAAACTCGGTTTTACCTGCATGTTTCGTTGGGTCATAAGAAAGAACAGACAGGAGGTACTGAAACCCATTTCTCAGCAGAGATAACATCATATCCACATAGCTAAAACACATAAAAAATGACACGTTACATTTCTCTGTTCAGACAGAGGTTGAAAGGGACAAGGGACAATGAAAGAGCAGTCATACTTTATTTCCATCAACATTACTAAATTTAATTCTCACAGCAATCACATAAACTTGTTGTTTGTTTGTGCATGTATGTAAATGTGTGGTGGGCATGAGTGTGGGTGCTTATGTGAAACCAGAAGTCATTGTCAGGAATATTTGTCTAACCTCGGTCACTCTCAACCTTCTTTTTCTAGGCAGCGTCTCTCAATGAACCTAGAGGTTACTGGCTGGGCTATACCAGATAACCAGCAAGCCTCAGAGATCCCCCTGTCTCTTGGATGAAATGCCTGACAAAGAATTCAAAAGAATGATTATAACTATGCTCAAAGAAATCAAAGGAATTAAAGAAGAAAACAAACTCCTGAAGGAGAACACAGGAAACCAACTACTATAGTTAGCTTTTCATTGCAGCACAGAAAATAGCCCTATCAAAAGCAGCTTTTGGAAGGAATGGGTTTATTTTGGTTTATAGACTCGAGGGGAAGCTCCAGGATGGCAGGGAAACGATAGCATGAGCAGAGGGTGGACATCACCTCCTGGCCAACATCAGGTAGACAACAGCAACAGGAGAGTGTGCAGAACACTGGCAAGAGGAAGCTGGCTACAACCCCTATAGGCTGGCCTCCAACAATGCACCTCTAACAAGGTTCCAAAATTGTCATTAGCTGGGAATTACGCATTCAGAACATATATGTTTGTGTTTGGGGGACACTTGAACCAAACCATCACACCAACTTAATGAAATAAGGAGGTCGATACAGGATATGAGTAAGGAAATAGAAATACTGAAGAAATACCAATCAGAAATCCTAGAAACGAAAAACACAGTAAGTCAAATACAAAACTCTGTGGAAAGTCTCACTAGTAGACTGGATCAAGGAGAGGGCAGACTAAACTGGAAGACAAGGTGGCAGATCTAGAACAGTCCAAGAAAAAGACAAATTAATAGAAAGGTGTGAATGGGAATTTCAAAACCTTTGGGACACTATGAAGAGATCAAACATAAGAATTCAGGGTATAGTGGAAGGAGAAGAATTTCACTCTAAGGGCATAGTAGATATTTTCAACAAAATCATAGAAGATAATCCCCCCATGGGGAAAGTGGTGCCAAAGCAGATATAGGAAATATTTAGAACACCAAACAGACAAAACCAGGAAAGAACCTCTCCATCCCATATTATAATTAAACTACTGACCACATAGACCAAAGAAAATATACTGAAAACAGTAAGAGAGAAGGATCAAGCAACCTATAAAGCAAACCCATCAGGATAACAGCAGATTACTCAACACAAACCTTAAAAGCCAGAAAGGCTTGCAGTGATGTATTCCAAGTTCTGAAAGAGAACAACTGTTAACCAAGATTACTATATTTGGCAAAGCTATCCATCGCAATTAAAGGAGAAATAAGGACTTTCCACAACAAGAACCAGCTCAAAAGAATATGTGGCTACAAAGCCAGATCTTTAGAAATTACTTGAAGTGATTCTTTAGACTGAAGAGAAAGAAAAGCACATACATGGGAAACCAGGAAAAAATTAACCATATTCAAAACAGGTAATACAAGAGAGTAAGGGGAAAATGGGAAAAACTACAAAAGCAAGAAATGGCAAGAATAAATACACATATCTCAACAGTAACTCTTAACATCAATGGCCTCAATGCCACAACTGAAAGACTTGCAGACTGGATTGAAAGGCAGGATCCTAGCTACAAATGTTTAGATTTGTATGTGAGTTTCAGTGAAAGTCAGTAGTAGAGGCTATAAGGGAGGGAGGAGAGAGGAGACTTAAGGGGAAGGTACTGTATATATGTAAGTAATGAACCTATTACTGGGGTGCAATGGCCTAAGTGGGATCAGGGGAAGGGATTGAGTAAAAGAAGGGTTAATCAAAATTCAAGAGGTTTAGAATAAGCCATATGGAAACCTACTTCTTTGGATAATGGCACACCCAGTAGCCATAGATTGTTACTAGAAAATCTTCAGTACCAGGCATGGGATACCTTCCAGTGAGCTGTTGGCCAGGGAGGTTCCTGGGGCCTCCTAAACATTACAGGCCATTGCCAAGGCTCTTGGTTGCCCACCAGAACAAGATGGTAAGACCCTATAGCTGAAGACCACACATGCTTGAGCTGCAG